>CM076578.1:1931472548-1931780168 GCA_034641835.2 Pinus albicaulis | reverse complement strand
TCAGACATCTTGCCCCCACACTCATATTGTGCACAATGAATTTCTTCTCCTTTTATATGATTATCCTTTTTCAATACCATGAGCCCCTTTTTCAATACCATGGACCAAAACAATACCATAAGCCTAAAACTACCTGGACGGGGTCAATTAGGCGGATCATTACCCAATACTATGGGTCAATACCATGGTGGTTACCCTTGGATTTGCACTTTTTGAGCGCTTTAGCCCATACGCGACTTGTAACGTTCCTTTCCGCGTGCATACGCGACTTCCCCTAGGCCAATCCGCGTATACCAAGAGACATGCTCTTTTCATCATTCTCTGAGTACATTCTGAAATCCTTTCTTCATTGCCTACTGTAAATACTGTAGATACATCAGATTTCCTTCATCAAGGACATATTCTATCAAACACAACTTCATCAAGTAAGTCGTCATCATCTTCATCAAGTGGGTTTCCTTTCAAGTACAACACTCAACATCATATCATCAACAATCATCATATCACTTCAGATTTACATCATTTAACAAGTCAATCAAGTCAAGCATAACTTCATCAGGTGGAGTGCCATCAAGGACAATACATGTCAACAGTCGCACGTCTTCATCTTCATTCAGTGGGTTGCCATCAAGGACAACACTCTGCATCATATTTCCAACAATCTCCCCCTTTGGACTTGATGGCAACCACGATGGTGTTTGGTTACCACAGCAGATAGATACCATGTCACTCTCCCAAATATGTCACATCATTACCTTCTCTTTATTAAAACACCATGTCACTCTCCCCCTTTGACATCAAGGGCAAAGGGTGGATCAAAAACCAACATTCTCCCCCTCTTCTCCTCATGTGGAAGAAACAGTCTGCAGATCTGATATGTGCTGAAGTGGCCAAGCTCCCCCTGAGTTCATGCTGAATCTTCAAACATATTTGTCAATGAAGTACATGACTCTATAAAATTTCTATCACCAAAGACTCATACTTACATCAAATATCCAACCACGTGGATTTACATATAAGACTCAAGTACCCAACCAAGTGGGTTTACAAAATTTGACTCAGCTACCCAACCAAGTGGGTTTACAAAAATGACAAGTCCTTACATGACTGAATATTACAATTTTTACATCATGGGTCTCAACAAGACCTTTTCACCAAAAAATAAATATGACCATTTATGACCAACACCAGAAAGTCCTCAAGAAAGAGGACATATTTCAGAACCATAATAATGCCAACACTGCATTATAGTCAGCAAAGCTAATGCTCCCCATGAATCTGTGCAACCATGCATCCTTTTCATATGACTAAGGCTCCCCCTTAGTTTGTGCAACCTGAACATTTTCACCAACAAATCATCAAGGCATCTTCATCAAAACATTAGAAACAGATTTATGAGAACTGGAACACCACCAGAGATACCAAATAGCACTGCAGTTGTGCTGAAGAGAGCTGAACCAACCAAGAATTGTCAGCAACCAACCATACGCGGTTTTATGTGCAGGAACTCGCGTACATACGCGACTGTGTTTCAGGAAACCCGCGTATCCTAAGACACCTTCTAAATTTCAACCAGATCTGATTCTTTGTAAGGCAAAGACAGTGTTCAGCTTCTTTCTGAGATATTTGACTGCTTCCCTGGACTACAGATATAACATAATAGTGTAGTTGTGTCTTCAAGCGTCATCCATTGGTTGTAGCATAAGCCCATTAGTAACTAAGCCTTCGGATCCTTTGCAGCATCAATACATTCTTTCCAAAAGAGATTATCATATCAGAACAGCATCTTCAGATATGTGTCAAGCACTCATCCATGTGGTCCAAAATCACCATGATCTTCAAGAGGTAACATGAAGTAACATATGTAGGCAAAAGATCTCAACCATAGCAACCAAACTCTATATGATCTAAAACAAATGATATCCAACTCATCCACACAAAGATACTTATCAACAACTAGGGCTCAAAATCTTATCATAATAATCCATGTACCAAATCATCATCATTTGAGCATGAGTATCACCAAGACCAAAGAATAAGCAGTCATATTTCCAACAATGCAACCTTTAGAATTCAACCTGCTACTCCCCCTAAACCAGTGCTTCTTCCTTAACTTCTGCAATCTGAGATACCTTCAACAGCAAGTCATCAATAACAATCTCTGCATGATCTGTCCTCATCTCTGAACTATAAGACTTTCATCTCAACAATGAATGCTCTTCATCATAAAGAAACCAGGCTTCATCCATAATATTCAACACAAGAACCCATGCATCATTTCATTATCATGAGTATAACTAGAATGATGCTAACAGTGCAATCATCAGCAGTCAGACTGATGCTCCCCCTGGACCTCTGCTTCAGATCTTCAGCTATCAGATAAATTTTCTTATCATCACTGCATACGCGACTGCGTCTTCTGGAACTCGCGTGTATACGCGACTTTAGTTAATGGAACCTGCGTATGGAAAGTGAAGCATAGAAAATTTCCATCTTCCTTCATTTCTTCCATAGCTTGTACCTCCTGTACCTGTCCTTTCCACATCAGATGCGCTGTCAGAAGTAAACATAACCAGTATAATCAAATCAACCATGAGAGTCATCATGCATTGCTCCTCTTGTGACGATACATTACTAGATCTCATAATGTATCTCACATCAATCCTGCAGTCAACAAGAAAAGTCAGCTTCAGAAGCGGATGACTGCAGTAGGGTCATAATTCCCTACGTTTCTGATCGGTCCTTCATCTTGAATTGAGTGTTTTCTTCAAGAAAATCATTGTTTTCTAGAGCATCAACAAAAACATCCTTTTCTTCTCTAGATTGTTTCTTATTCCATCCCTCCATCTTCTTCCAGAGTTGTTTTCTATTTGTGTGCTGAAATTTCTCATATCTGTTCGACCTGCATTCCTTTCTTATATGTCCATACTTGTTACAAGAATAACATCTCATGTGTCCAAAAAAATAAGCATAAGAATCATAATGAGTATTTCTATTCTTCCTCCTTTTACAATCAGCTGCTTTGTGTCCATACTTGTTACATGAAAAACAATATCCCTTGAAGAAACCAGAGTACCTTTCTGTGTAGGAACCGTTTGTTTGAGGCTGAAATGATCTGCTCCTGCAATTTGCTGCAACATGTCCATAATTATGACATTTAAAACATTCAACATTCTTGAATGAATTCCTTTGAGAATTCATGATTGTTGGTTGAGCTTTTGTCTCTTTCAACACTTCAGGTTTTGCATTGACATCCTCTGAATTTTTGGCACTTCCTTGTGAGCTAGATTCTCCTTTAACAGCTTCATGGAAACCAAGACCATGTTTGATAGCAGGAGACCTTTGATTACTCAGAATATTGTCCAAAATGTTAGTACTATCATGAAACCTCAAAAGTTTAACCTTTTCTTCTAATTTACCTTTGAGAATATTTACCTCAACCTCCAAGGCTTGACAATGCTTTGTCATGCTTTCTTCTTTTCTTCTTCCATCTTCAACTTGATCCTTCAGATTTAGAATCTCTTCTTTCAACCAATCTTCATTTCCTTCACAAGTTTGTTGCAGCTCTTCATTCTTCTTGTTTGATTTTTCCAGATCTTCTTTGAGAGAGATAATTTCTGCTTCAAAGCCTTCCTTTTCAAAGGATTGTAGAGGTTCCTTATTCTCCTTACTTGATGCTTCTAGCTCTGCTTGCAGAAAGATGATAGCAACTTCAAGTCCTTCATTCTTCTTGCTTGATTTTTCCAGATCTGCTTCTAGATTTTTAATTCGATTGGATGCATAAGTATGAAACCTTTGATACTTGTCCACCTGTTCATTTAGCATTTCTATTTGATCTTTCATTTGTGAGATCATCTCTTTATAGATAGTTTCTTGCTTATTGTATGAACTTTGTAGTTCTTCTTCTTTAATCTTGAGAGCTTCTTCTAGATCCACAACTTTACTTTCACTATGTTTACTATTGTTTGCACAAAGAAGAGTATTACAAGTGGCCTTCTCCTTTTTCTTCTTTGCCATGAGTGCTTGTAGATCTTCGTCAGAATCTGTTTCATCTTCTTCAATTTTTGCTATACATGATTTCTGAGGTATCTCCTTTCCTCGAGTAACCTTCTTTTTTTGCTTCTTAGCCATGAGCACTTTTAGATCTTGGTCAGAATCTTCTTCATCTTCACTGGACACTTCATCATCATCTTCTTTTGCATAATAACTCTTTCTCTTCTCAAATTGTTTCCCTTTACCATGCTTTTCTCTATAAGGACATTTAGCAACATAATGACCAACTTTTCCACACTCAAAACATTTGAAGGGAAGCTTACCTTTGAATCTTCCAGTACCTAGTTGGAGTTTTCTCACGAAATTCGCTTCTTCTTCTTCGGATATATAGCTGGATTCTTTGACAACTTCCTTTTCTTTTCCTTTTGTAGATACCTTAAAAGCAGCTTCTCTTATTTGAGAAGGACCTCCTTGTCTCATTTCAAAAGCAGTCAGAATACCATGTAATTGAACAATAGTAAGAGTTTGCAAATCTTGCCTTTCTTCAATAGCTGAAACTTTAGAGTCAAATTTTGAAGTCAAGGATCTTAAGACCTTTTCCACCAGAGTAGTATCAGTTATGGTTTCACCCAAATTTCTCATTCGATTTACAATATCATCCAGACGAAGAAAGAAACCGGCAACACTCTCATCACTATGCATCTTCAAATTTTCATATTCAATTCTAAGAGTTTGGAGTTTTGCACTTTTTACTTTTGTGTCTCCTTCATAGCTTAGAATGATTTTGTCCCATATTTCTTTTGCTGAATGTAGCTGCATTACTTTAGCAAATTCTGATTCAGACATGCTTCCCAATAAGACATTCACTGCTTTGGCATTGGTTTCATACTTCTTCCTTTCTGCTGCATCGGTAGGAATACTTGTCGGGTATTGATAACCTTCTTCCACGATTGCCCATACATCTGCACCAAGACTTTGCAGATAAGCTTTTGTACGTACCTTCCAGAAGATCAGATTGCTTCCATTGAATAGAGGTGGCTTTATAGACATTACTCCTTCTTGACTTCCCATTGCGACGTATCTCCTTTAAGCGATCAAGCTTCTGCACAAGGACCTGCTCTGATACCAATTGTTGGGAAAAATACTGAGAGGGGGGGGGTGAATCAGTATTTACTGCATAATCAAATCCTTTTACTTTTCATTCCTTAAAAAAACCCATACGCTACTTTACTTCAGTAAACCAGCGTATATACGCGGATCCCCTTTATGAAACTAGCGTATACACAGAGATTTAGATATGTCATTAAATCTTCACTTAAATCATTCCATCATGTATTCTTCAGATATTCAATAAGCAATAAACAGGTGCAGTAAGAACAGAATAAACCATCACACAAAGCATCACACATGAACACCAGGATTTTTAGGTGGAAACCCAAATCGGGAGAAAACCACCGCTGCAGTTGCTCAGCCTTCAATATTTTATTATAGAGAAAAACATCTTACAACATATGTGCTGGCGCAGACTTGACCAGCACGCAGGCACCCACCTGCGCTCGTTTACCAGCCTCTCCTGGAAGGGAGCTACGACCCCCTGACTCGTTTACCAGCCTCTCCTGGAAGGGAGCTACTACCCCCCGATCTCGTTTACCAGCCTCACCTGGAAGGGAGCTACGACCCCCCGATCTCGTTTACCAGCCTCACCTGGAAGGGAGCTACAACCCCCTGACTGAAGGCTACAACCTTTAGCACCACCTTGGACCACGTTTCATCAATTTTCACACTGGATCCAACCACTTCAATAGAACACAACTTGCAGACCGCAATTCATCATATTTCCAGACGGAACCCTTTCCATATTTTAAGCACGAACATACATCATCAACAGATACATATCAACACAGATCAGATAGCAGAAACACAGCAGAACAGCTCAGATATTTCATACCCCTTGCTTCAGCAAACCCTAGTTTGCATACGCTCTTTTACTTCACTGATTTCGCGTATATACGCGCTTCCGTCCACACAAACCGGCGTATACCTCAGTGAATATTTTATTGCGCATACGCGCTTTCTCTTCGCTGAAGCTGCGTATATACGCGCTTCCTCCGCGTCGAAGTAGCGTATAGATCTTCAATTATTCCAGAGCAGGATACTTCTTCAGATCAGATATTCAGTTCAGATTTACCCTTTCACTTCAGACAGATGTTCGCCTAGATGTTCGCCTCATCACAGATCTAGGCCTTCCATAAGCAGATCTAGTAAATACATTTCAGATCTAGATTCCTTTCTTCATCATTGGTGCATCATCCAATCAGATTTATCTACAAGTGTAATCCTTTCATTCAGATCTACTTCAGAGAGAAGTATTCATTCAAGCTCAGACATCTTGCACCCACGCACCTCCTTTGCACAATGAATTTCTGCGGATCATTACCCAATACAATGGGTCAATACCATGGTGGTTACCCTTGGATTTGCACTTTTTGAGCGCTTTAGCCCATACGCGACTTGGCACGTTCTTTTCCGCGTGCATACGCGACTTCCCCTAGGCCAATCCGCGTATACCAAGAGACATGCTCTTTTTCATCATTCTCTGAGTACATTCTGAAATCCTTTCTTCATTGCCTTCTGTAAATACTGTAGATAGATCAGATTTCCTTCATCAAGGACATATTCTATCAAACACAACTTCATCAAGTAAGTTGTCATCATCTTCATCAAGTGGGTTTCCTTTCAAGTACAACACTCAAAATCATATCATCAACAATCATCATATCACTTCAGATTTACATCATTTAACAAGTCCATCAAGTCAAGCATAACTTCATCAGGTGGATTTCCATCAAGGACAATACATGTCAACAGTCGCACGTCTTCATCTTCATTCAGTGGGTTGCCATCAAGGACAACACTCTGCATCATATTTCCAACAATATTTCCAACGGTGCTGATGGTTCATTAAACCGTGCTACAGTTTGGTTGCAATTGGAAATGAAATATTTGGGGGGTTTCCATTAAAAGGGTGATTTCCCTCGAATTTAATTCATTTTCTAAGTGAGATGTGGTGAATTTTGAGAGGAGGAGAAGGCGCTAAATCTCGTGGTGATCGTAGTGGGAAAACATACCATTGGAAATAGGACCTGTGACTTTCAAGTGAAGAATGGTACCTGGTGAAGAATCAAGGTAAGAAAAGAATATAGGAATGAACTACTAGAGAAGGTATAGAATCATCCTTGCCCACCAAGTAAAACATGGGGATAAAGTGGTAAGTTTGGTATCACATAAAGTAGAATATTTTAATATATGGTATCGAGCATCTATGATATACAACTTGCTAAAGAGGCTTGTTAGCGCTTGAATTTGCCTTAGGCTGAAGAAGGAAAAACTCGAGGCAACATCAAACCAAGCTCAGCCTCGTAGCTAGCCCTACGAGAACAGGAGAGGGCTCTCTCCAGTCAATCTCGATAAAATGAGCAATAGGGTGCGAGATGACTTAAAATGGGAACTGATTTTAGGCTAGTAAATAGATAGGAAAGTATTTTGATGAATGATTAGGTTTTCTGGGCAGCGTGGGATCAAGAACAGCGTGAGCAGAGATTTAATCAAAGGCACAGATTATTCCATAAGGCGAGGTAGGAGTGAATTTTAACAATTAAATTGAAATTAAATGGAATGTAAAGACTGTTTAAGAAAGCTAAAAAGGGCATTTAAACAATGAATCCTTTCCAACAGAAGAAAAACACATAACATGAATGCTTCTCCAGGGCAGAGCAGTAAACTGAATTCTTCCCTTTCTACTTAAAAGCATTCAATTAGAAATGATATTGAATGAAATGTCAAACATCACAGGCTACATATGAAACGGAAAGAGAGACACAATTGCTAAACTCATACCGCAAGGATCTTATGAACCAGAGCTGCACCACTTAATTACTCCTCTGTCAAACTGTACAATGATAGTGCTGGGTTATTTCCTCCCACAGCTTTTCCAAAATTCTCTCACCCTTTACAAATGATTTTCAATACATTAAATAAAATCTGCTAGGAGAAAACAAATCGACCCAAAAACAAGGGATTTGTTTTAACATCAATAACAAACAAAAGCAAAGAAATTATCTCTTCTGAAGCAGCGTTACATTATTCCAACTGAACATTTCTGATGACCAATGCTAAGGCGCAAATTGTAGCGTGAATATCCTTGAAATTCTCTGATGACCAACTAAAAGATAAAAACTGGAAAGCAGATCCCATTAAATTATGACTGAGGACCAAAATAAAGACTTTGTCCCTATATATTCTGCATTCTAATTCTGGCGTGCTTTGACCTCCTCTTCTGGCACAAAAACAGGAGGTGGAGGTTCCAGTGGAGCAGAAAGTGCCTTGGCTATTGCTTTTGCCTTCGAAGTCAAAATCGTGCTGTAGTCTTCAGTAGCTCCAGGTGCCTCAAGAATTTCAATACCCAGAGATAGTCCAAGTCCTACAATGATTTTGGTAGGAGCTACCATGCATGTATTAGCATACAAGGTCAACATGGCCTTGAATTTGAGGGCTAAAACCAGAAATCATACAAATATTACAGCACTGCTAAAATATTTCAGTGCGGAATTGCAAATGTACCATGTGAATCATCTATATTGCCTTCACTGGCATGTATGCAAACTGCAATTTCAAGAACCAGAGGATTCTGTCGGAGCTACATTTCTGTGGCTTGGAAATGAGAGGTATACATTCCAGGCAAGAGCAATAACATTGGCTGCAAGAACCTGAAGTTGCTGTGGAACAACAAGGAATTTTAGGAACTTGAAAAGGGATCCAAATTTTCCAGTTTTCCTGTACTGATGCAAACCAATCCTGTTGGAGCTTGGGGAGTATTTCTGATGGTCGTTCCTCCAATGTCAGAAGTGAAGCGAAAAACACACCAATAAAGAGAGGAGAAAACAAAAACTGACCAAGCAAAAGACGCAAGCCTGCGCTATATGCTCCAGATCCCGAAACTAGTTTACTTAAAGAAAGATACCAAAAATGTAGTGTCGGACCTACTAAAACCAGGCCAAGAAGTGTGAACATAGAAAGCCGCTTTACATCAAGTTTAGGGGACTTGTCTATCACCAACTGGCAAAATAAATCACCAAAAAATGCGAGCAACGCAGATGTCACGGCCTTCATTTGTTATTTGAATAAAAATTCACTTTTTAACAAAAATAACTTTAACCGAAGATTTTGACCGCAAAATCAATTGGTGTCTTCCCAATTCCAATAGCATTTCACACTTTATTTATGCCAATCTCAAAGTTGGAAATAAGAATCTCCAGGAGCTATTTAGGCGTTTCCGGAATAGAAGTCAATGTTCTATTCTCCGGATGACTGCAAGTTAAGAATAAAATATTCTGTATTGCTCGAAGAAGGACCAACAGAAACTGAATATGCTCAAACCGGTGGCCCGAATCGTATAGATTTAAGCTATCACGGCTCTTAAGAAAGCTGCGTAGACAGTGGTAGTCATCAATCTCTGTGGTGCTGCTTGAAATGTCCTTACGAGGAATAATTGTGCCACCTTGCTGAAAGGCTGGTAAGCTTTCATCTGAGACATCCAACTTATAGTGGTTACCTCCAGTATGAACAGCTCCAGTTCTGATGTCATACCAATATTGGGATCCTGGCAAGTAGACTGATACTGAAGTAGCTCCCTCACTGTAAATACCATGGACCAACAAACTTCTTTCAACCATGAATGTTTCATCATTTGAAAATACTGATTCACTACCAGGGAATTGCATCCACAGTGGACGCATGACTGGAACTTCTCTGACATTAGCCTCACTAAATAAACTGTAATAGCATGGAAGCAATGCATAACGAATATAGATGGCCTCCCGAATCAAGGCATTGTTTATGAAATGAAATCGCCAATGGATACCATTTGCTTGTCTTTTAGTTGTTCAACGAAACCATGAACCACGATCATGAAACCACGAACCAGCAATATATGACAATTCAAAACATCGGTTTTTGTTATTTTTAAACTCTTCTAGCAACGTGGAACCATAGCTCTCCTCTATGTTACCGCTTGCAAGAAAAATGAGGTGATTTGGCATGAATCTGAGTGAAGGAGAGAAATTTTATGGCTCTGAGATTATACGCGTAGCGCACTTACCCAGTGCGCTGCGCGCGGTATATGCGTAGCGCGCGTGCTAATTTGCACGGGCCTATGAAGCCCAGTGCTTAGCGTGCCTCTTGTGCGTAGCGCACCACCTGTATGCGCCGCGCGCACTTCCACTTTGACTTCCATAGCTTTGAAAATAAGTTTTCGCCCTTCTACTCTCCAATTTCGACCTTCAAATGAACGCTTGCATGCAGATGACATTTCAAATAATGAAAATACCTCACATAGTGATGGATTTGGTTTTTGTTTCACAAAGACCCACTTTTATGATGTTTCAAAATTGGCATTTATTCACCTTTAATACAGCTTTGTCTTTTTGTTCCTTTTCTAATTTTCTGAGCTTGAATGATGGCTTTTCTTCTGTTGATTGTTTTGCAGGGACAGGAGCTGCTGAAGCTGAAACATGGCTGCCATTTGAAGAGCTGGAGAACTTGAAACATTTTGACAAATTACATATTCTAAAAAACACATTTGATGATTTTTTCTTCAAAACAGGGTTTTGAAGAAGAATCAATCTCGCATTATTGACGATGACATTTCGTAAAATAAAAACTTACTGAACCTTCCTGTAGCCTGCAGGCATTATTCGACATGTTTGAAGACCAATGACGAAGGACTGACAGGACCGTGTCTAACATTGGCTCCAATGGGGATGGCAGCTGCCGCTTCTTGGAGGTGCCAAGAACAGCAGATCTTTGGTAGAGCAGACAGTGCCTCCATCCATTGGGCTATGGAATCATTATTTCGACAGACAACACGAAACTGTCGACTCATTTATGGACTGAAACTTGACTAAAATGATTGAAAAAATGACTCGGCAAACTTCAAACCAAAACTGTAATGAAACTAGAATGAAATGCTTCCTTTTGGCTGCTTATTTATTTACAAAATTTACCCTACTCTGCTGTAGAGTCAATAGATCAAGTAATACTATAATGCTAGATCAACCATTCTAGTAAATCTGAGAAGAATGGTGCTTGAGAGTGCTTCAACCATATCACAGATGCAATTGCTGGCAGCCCTACATGCACATAATGAGTCTGGTTATGTAAAAGACAATCTGATCTATCTTTCAAACTGAAAAACATTTCCATGTACATCGCAATAAGATCGCAAAAGCCAGACTCTGTTTGCTGCCCCAACTTTGCAATACATATTTCCAGCTGCACACTGTCAATGCACACATCCGTAGGTAGCTCTATTGTTTCTTGTTTTGAAGGAGGGAGAGTTTCCAAGAACTTTCTGGGATCTCGGAAATCATATGATTGGATATGATCATTTAAACACTGAATCTCCTTCTCAATTCTTTCAACAACTAACTCACAGACACCAGTTTTAGCTTCAAGAGGAAACTTCGGAGATTTCAAACATTGAAGCAAGACACTGAAAAATTCTTCATTAATTTCAAAATATGCTAACTGATCTCTAATTTCTTTTACAACTTCACAAAGTGCAGGGTTTGCCACATGCCCTACCATTGCATGAGTGGATCAGTGAGCACTGGAATCTCTGGATTGAGCTGGAGTCGCCAGGTGAATGTTTCAGCCTTCAGGTGTCTGACTGCTGTCCACCATCAGCAATCAGATCTGAACTTTGTCATCCTTTACCGGGGAAGACTTCCCCAGTATGGTCGCCACTATGTTAGCGCTCGAATCTGCCTCAGGCTGAAGAAGGAAAAACTCGAGGCAACATCAAACCAAGCTCAGCCTCGTAGCTAGCCCTACGAGGACAGGAGAGGGCTCTCTCCAGTCAATCTCGATAAAATGAGCAATAGGGTGCGAGATGACTTAAAATGGGAACTGATTTTAGGCTAGTAAATAGATAGGAAAGTATTTTGATGAATGATTAGGTTTTCTGGGCAGCGTGGGATCAAGAACAGCGTGAGCAGAGATTTAATCAAAGGCACAGATTATTCCATAAGGCGAGGTAGGAGTGAATTTTAACAATTAAATTGAAATTAAATGGAATGTAAAGACTGTTTAAGAAAGCTAAAAAGGGCATTTAAACAATGAATCCTTTCCAACAGAAGAAAAACACATAACATGAATGCTTCTCCAGGGCAGAGCAGTAAACTGAATTCTTCCCTTTCTACTTAAAAGCATTCAATTAGAAATGATATTGAATGAAATGTCAAACATCACAGGCTACATATGAAACGGAAAGAGAGACACAATTGCTAAACTCATACTGCAAGGATCTTATGAACCAGAGCTGCACCACTTAATTACTCCTCTGTCAAACTGTACAATGATAGTGCTGGGTTATTTCCTCCCACAGCTTTTCCAGAATTCTCTCACCCTTTACAAATGATTTTCAATACATTAAATAAAATCTGCTAGGAGAAAACAAATCGACCCAAAAACAAGGGATTTGTTTTAACATCAATAACAAACAAAAGCAAAGAAATTATCTCTTCTGAAGCAGCGTTACATTATTCCAATTGAACATTTCTGATGACCAATGCTAAGGCGCAAATTGTAGCGTGAATCTCCTTGAAATTCTCTGACGACCAACTAAAAGATAAAAATTGGAAAGCGGATCCCATTAAATTATGACTGAGGACCAAAATAAAGACTTCGTCCCTATATATTTTGCATTCTAATTCTGGCGTGCTTTGACCTCCTCTTCTGGCACAAAAACAGGAGGTGGAGGTTCCAGTGGAGCAGAAAGTGCCTTGGCTATTGCTTTTGCCTTCGAAGTCAAAATCGTGCTGTAGTCTTCAGTAGCTCCAGGTGCCTCAAGAATTTCAATACCCAGAGATAGTCCAAGTCCTACAATGATTTTGGTAGGAGCTACCATGCATGTATTAGCATACAAGGTCAACATGGCCTTGAATTTGAGGGCTAAAACCAGAAATCATACAAATATTACAGCACTGCTAAAATATTTCAGTGCGGAATTGCAAATGTACCATGTGAATCATCTATATTGCCTTCACTGGCATGTATGCAAACTGCAATTTCAAGAACCAGAGGATTCTGTCGGAGCTACATTTCTGTGGCTTGGAAATGAGAGGTATACATTCCAGGCAAGAGCAATAACATTGGCTGCAAGAACCTGAAGTTGCTGTGGAACAACAAGGAATTTTAGGAACTTGAAAAGGGATCCAAATTTTCCAGTTTTCCTGTACTGATGCAAACCAATCCTGTTGGAGCTTGGGGAGTATTTCTGATGGTCGTTCCTCCAATGTCAGAAGTGAAGCGAAAAACACACCAATAAAGAGAGGAGAAAACAAAAACTGACCAAGCAAAAGACGCAAGCCTGCGCTATATGCTCCAGATCCCGAAACTAGTTTACTTAAAGAAAGATACCAAAAATGTAGTGTCGGACCTACTAAAACCAGGCCAAGAAGTGTGAACATAGAAAGCCGCTTTACATCAAGTTTAGGGGACTTGTCTATCACCAACTGGCAAAATAAATCACCAAAAAATGCGAGCAACGCAGATGTCACGGCCTTCATTTGTTATTTGAATAAAAATTCACTTTTTAACAAAAATAACTTTAACCGAAGATTTTGACCGCAAAATCAATTGGTGTCTTCCCAATTCCAATAGCATTTCACACTTTATTTATGCCAATCTCAAAGTTGGAAATAAGAATCTCCAGGAGCTATTTAGGCGTTTCCGGCATAGAATTCAGTGTTCTATTCTCCGGATGACTTCAAGTTAAGAATAAAATATTCTGTATTGCTTGAAGAATGACCAACAGAAACTGAATATGCTCAAACCGGTGGCCCGAATCATAGAGATTTAAGCTATCACGGCTCTTAAGAAAGCTGCGTAGACAATGGTAGTCATCAATCTCTGTGGTGCTGCTTGAAATGTCCTTACGAGGAATAATTGTGCCACCTTGCTGAAAGGCTGGTAAGATTTCATCTGAGACATCCAACTTATAGTGGTTACCTCCAGTATGAACAGCTCCAGTTCTGATGTCATACCAATATTGGGATCCTGGCAAGTAGACTGATACTGAAGTAGCTCCCTCACTGTAAATACCATGGACCAACAAACTTCTTTCAACCATGAATGTTTCATCATTTGAAAATACTGATTCACTACCAGGGAATTGCATCCACAGTGGACGCATGACTGGAACTTCTCTGACATTAGCCTCACTAAATAAACTGTAATAGCATGGAAGCAATGCATAACGAATATAGATGGCCTCCCGAATCAAGGCATTGTTTATGAAATGAAATCGCCAATGGATACCATTTGCTTGTCTTTTAGTTGTTCAACGAAACCATGAACCACGATCATGAAACCACGAACCAGCAATATATGACAATTCAAAACATCGGTTTTTGTTATTTTTAAACTCTTCTAGCAACGTGGAACCATAGCTCTCCTCTATGTTACCGCTTGCAAGAAAAATGAGGTGATTTGGCATGAATCTGAGTGAAGGAGAGAAATTTTATGGCTCTGAGATTATACGCGTAGCGCACTTACCCAGTGCGCTGCGCGCGGTATATGCGTAGCGCGCGTGCTAATTTGCACGGGCCTATGAAGCCCAGTGCTTAGCGTGCCTCTTGTGCGTAGCGCACCACCTGTATGCGCCGCGCGCACTTCCACTTTGACTTCCATAGCTTTGAAAATAAGTTTTCGCCCTTCTACTCTCCAATTTCGACCTTCAAATGAACGCTTGCATGCAGATGACATTTCAAATAATGAAAATACCTCACATAGTGATGGATTTGGTTTTTGTTTCACAAAGACCCACTTTTATGATGTTTCAAAATTGGCATTTATTCACCTTTAATACAGCTTTGTCTTTTTGTTCCTTTTCTAATTTTCTGAGCTTGAATGATGGCTTTTCTTCTGTTGATTGTTTTGCAGGGACAGGAGCTGCTGAAGCTGAAACATGGCTGCCATTTGAAGAGCTGGAGAACTTGAAACATTTTGACAAATTACATATTCTAAAAAACACATTTGATGATTTTTTCTTCAAAACAGGGTTTTGAAGAAGAATCAATCTCGCATTATTGACGATGACATTTCGTAAAATAAAAACTTACTGAACCTTCCTGTATCCTGCAGGCATTATTCGACATGTTTGAAGACCAATGACGAAGGACTGACAGGACCGTTTCTAACAAGGCTGATAGGATAAAATATCCAAGGAATGTGAGGATAGTCGACCATACCTAGATCAATGGAGTCTATGTCTAGACTTATGTTAATTATGTGAGAAGGTGAACAGGGGTTCCATCATGCCCCCAAGCATAGGATACTTCCCCCAAGCATATGTGTTGGAGGGGAGTGATCTGGTATGAAAAAGGTGGGAATGATGCCCCTAACTAGAGGAGTTTGTGGATCACCATAATGTTCTAGGTGTTGAAATAATGGATTCAAGAATTCAGTCTCATAGGCACTGAATCATCAAGAGGACGGTGACAATATATAGGGGCCTAAGTGCCTCCAAGCATACTATGGACATGCCAAATGTTTTTATAATAATGGAATCTAAACACGTTTTGATGATGTGGTTTTCCATTTGATTATCTTATGGAAGAATGGATATATACATTTAGAGAAAGGAAATTGCGGATCACCAATATCATTTGGCATTGCATATATGAATCATATGGACTAAATTTCTTGGTTCGCATACATGGTGTCACTATACCAAAGAGTGGCTTTGGAGATAATGAACTAGTGCTCACTGAGAAAACATAGAGGCTAGTCAACAATAATGTCTAAGGGATGGGATTGTTGTTGTAAGACGAAGGAATGATTAAGTGGATCATCCCTAGAGTGATATGAAATTATATGAGACTCTAGAGTTTCTTATAAATGGGGAATAATAATGGGACTAGAGTCAAAACTACCAGATACAATAGGAGGGTTAGGGAGAATTTCTTCTCCTGGACTCTCAAAAATGGGTGCCCCCATACCCAAACATTGGGTGTCAATGTAATGGTCACAAGGTGTATATGGTTAAAATGCATGGGTTCAAAGTAAGGGGTTATTGAAGCACTCGAGCTCGCTATGGATGAATTCATTGGAATCCACAACATGTTGGTCATGGGTCTGTTGTGGAAGGAAATACACACAATATGGCATATCATCCGAAGGGAAATTAGGGGTGGTCATGCCTTCCATAATGTCTTCATGAGAATGGAAGATGGGAGGAATGGAGGAATGGAGACCACATCATGTGGCAGATCTATATCTCTCATCATCATGAGAAATATGGTTCACATATGCATCACTAATATGGGTAGAAAAAGAGCTATTAGATTAAAGATCTACCGATGTTGAGACCAAGGTGTTCGACCGAAATAGAGTGGGAAGCCCCTAAGGGGTCTTCCACCATGGATCTCATGGATACTAATAGATATATAATATCGATCAAAGAGTTTTTCATCTCGACATAAGGGGGAGGTACCACAATGGTGCAGAAAAGTACTCTGATTCTGGTGGACTAGAACTCACAAGTAAAGGAGTAGAAGATCCACTATGATAAGCCTCAATTTCACAAAATGCCATAAGGGTACCACAAAAGTCATCGAGATGGGCACAATGATGAGAATAGTGGCTGTAAAAGGTCACACAATGCACAAGGGTGGTTTGTTTGCAACGATTTGAGTTTCTTGGTTGAAGCAGGTAAGGTCACATGGACCTTCGGGATGTCAGATTCAGGAAACTTTTTTTTGAGAATAGGTTTGAGACAAGGAAGCTCAAGATAGTTATTGGTGGCATGCCAAACAACATCACACAAAGCACACAGAGGGGTCGCCTTTGGAGGCTTAGGTGGAGCTATAGTTTTTTGGGGAGCCTTGTCCTTAGGTTCCTTATTTTTGGCTTTGCCCCCCTCACCATATGCTTTCGTAACAATAGTAGGTTCCTGTCGAGGTGGTTGTGGCACAGAAGCAAAGGGAGCGGTCATTGCGATCGGTTAGACTGGATTCAAAAAGTTATATGGCTTAAGTTGACCAGGATGAGTTTTTGTTGGGGGATAAATCTACCAAACTGGGATCCCCAGGGTTAAATTGGGTATCCTCAACGTAGGCATAACAGGCATCGAAAAGAATCCAAAGAGGGGAGCTAAAAACAATATCTAAACGGAAGGGTAATGGCCTGGTGGAGAGACTCCCAAATGGTTAATTCTTGAGGGAACCATTCCTGGTTGAAAAATATTGGGAGAGACACCGACATAAGGAGAAGGTCCTTGAGGATATGGTCCTGACGACTGTGTTGAGTGAACAATAGCAGGTTGCAAAGGAACTGCCTTCTGGCTATTGGTACTGGGCCACTTTTGGTTAGCCCAAGATGCTTACAACATGACAACAATCAATGATCTGGGCTCAGTGATAAGAGGGGTAGACTAGGGAATGAACCAAGTAAGGTGGAATATTTATAGAATCCTCGTGAAACACTGGTAAGAGGTGTGATTGATTGTTTATCAGCCACCGAAGATATGATGGACTCAGGGGAGGTCTCAGACTTTTGTTCGTAATATGTCAACTAATCGATGTTGATGATATTTCCATTGTGGGGGAATCACATATTATGGTGAACCACAAATGCAACAAATAACATCACATAGGTGTAGCTACAACCCAAGAGGATATTATAATCCAAGGGGGCACCAACGATTGTGTTGAGTGAACAATAGCAGGTTAGAAAGGAATTAGCTTCTGGCTATTGGTACTGGGCCGCTTTTGGTTAGCCCAAGATGCTTACAACATGCAAACACTCGATGATCTGGGCTCCGTGAGAAGAGGGGCAGAACAGGGAATGAAACAAGTAAGGTGGAATCTTTATAAACTATTGGACATTAGATAAACCAACGCTCCCCATGTGTTTCACGATATGGACTAACCGCCTTTCGTGGATCCTTATCTCTGGCGATGCAATCTTTGACTAACACCTGTGGGTTTTGGTTTAACGGAAATCGTGATTCCCAACAAGTGGTATCAGAGCGTAGGTCACGAGTTCGATACACACCCGGCTCGCGTTGGGGGGGAGATTGTTGGACATTCGATAAAACAACGATCCCCGTGTGTTTCGCGACATGGACTAACCGCCTTTCGTGGATCCTTATCTCTGGAGATGCGATCTTTGACTAACACCTGCGGGTTTTGGTTTAACTGCAATCGTGATTCCCAACATAAAATCCTAGTGAAACACTGGTAAGAGGTGCAATTGATTGGTTATCGACCACCGAAGATATGATGGACTCAGGGGATGTCTGAGACTTCTGTTCGTAATATGTCGACTGATCGATGGTGATGATATTTCCATTTTGGGGGAATCACATATTATGGTGAACCACAAATGCAACAAATAACATCGCATAGGTGTATCTACAACCCAAGAGGATATTATAATCCAAGGGGGCATCGATGACTTACAAAAAGTCTTTCCCGCAAGTGTGATAGGAAAATTGTGGAACATGCCAAAGGGATAAGAAGAGTGACCATACCATGCACATAAAGTGATGGTGGATGGGGACAGATCGGGTGATCTGAGCTTGTTTTTAATATTCCAAAAATTTTTCCTTCATCTAAATGGAATATTATAGTTTGTATTATCACTAGGTAGGTGAATAAGTGGGTGGGGAGGCTCATAAAACCCCTTTAGAAGGAATAGTAACACTCCTAATGTAAAAGGAGGAAGAATAAGTAGCTGGATTAATCACCTTTGGGTGTGGACAGGGATTGGATCATGTTGATTCAATCAACTTTGACCAAATCAACAGCGCTGTCATGGAGGAGTGACCTTTATGATAATACAACGCAGTTTTAGTGGAGGAAAGCTTGCATGAGATTGGTGGCAAGTATGGATGGGACCCAATGTGAGTAGGCTCTCATGTTATATATGGAGGGGATGGAAACCATTATTATTCATGTTTTAGTTTATCATTTTGATATTGGTCTGCTTGGACTAGCTTCCTCTTGCTCTTTAGAAGGGTTGTTGTGCTGTTTAGCACAAGGGTGTTCCTGATCGGGAATCCCTACCTCATATTTAGGGAAGGAGAGGTTATTTGAGCTACATTTCCTCATTTCGAAATTCTGTCCATTCTACCTCCTTCAACTACAATGCAGTTTCTATTTAGAGCTCGGTTGTGTTGCAGGGTGCAGCAAAGGAGGATCACATAACATTGTCTCTGGGCTTGTTTTTTAGTGGAGAGGTAGCCTATCCATTGGAGGATCATCAAGGAGGGATCTTGGCCATATTTTCTCATATTTTGCATCAGGCCAACCATCTGCCATCCCTCACAACGCAGTCACAATTTTGAACTTCATTATTTTAGAGGCAATTGCTGGGAGGGTTCATTGAGCTCATCAGGAGGTTCTATTTATGAGTAGAGGGATCAACCTTCTATTTAGAAATACCATTGGAGAAATACATCACCATTTCAGATCTTTCACAACCTCATTTCATATCATATCCATTTTTTAGTGTCATCTCAACCCCAGGGTTATTTGGCACATTTTTCATTTCTTGGTATTTCTAGCAATCTTCCCCGGGTTGGCTAGAAATCTTATATTGGAGCCCACATCTTCTTTTTCTGGGAATTTTTTTTTTTTCTATCAGCCATATATCATTTATGTATGTACACAATATCAGCTACATTGATATAGACAGCATTGTCACTGCTCTCCGACATTCTATACAGTTGCAGCAACTCATGTGCTAATTGTTTTGATCATTGGAGACTTGTTCCTATTGCTTGAGTGGCTTGTCCCTCACAATATTTTGTATTTTTCTGCTGATATATTAATAAAATTATGGCTACACATTTATCCCTCATGTCATATTCACATTTTCTGTGTTTTACATAATTATGTTTTATATTGCTGCTATTCCCATTTTGGGATATTACAGTGGTATCGGAGCATAATCTTGGCTCAGCCTGTGCATTCAAGAGACTATGCCATTTGAAGGAGAAGCTTCTTCTCACAGAGAAGAGAAGTTTCATAGAAGAAAAAAAGGCAAGAATCCATTATTTTGAGAAATAAAGGAAGAGAGGATCTCCCAAATTCTTTTCCAAACTATGAAAATTATCAAAGAAGATCTCAAAGAGATGAAAGGGGAGAAGTGTAGAAAATTTCCAAGAGGGTTTGGAAGTAGAGAAAGCCCTAGATATTTACATGATGGGTGTGAGCATTCAGGCACACATGCAGATCCATAGCACAATTTATTTCCCACATTCATTGCAAGAATGATGGAGGAAGAAGATGCACCAAGGGAGGAGACCTTGAGTAACTATCTTCAGGAGTATGAGTCTCAATCATGGAGATTCAAAGAGCACTTGGAATTCCAAGCTTTTTGGAAACTCAAGGAAGATAGAAGGTCCAAAAATAATAATAGAAGAAAGAGAAGTAGAATATTTATATCAAAATTTGATGGATTATCAAAGTGCACAACCAAAGCTTGGGTGAAGGAGCTAGATTCCTCTTTCCAGATACACCAAGTTTCAGAAAAGGAGGCCATCAGAGAAGCAGTGCTACACCTCAAAGGTATGGCCCAAGATTGGTGGTTTTGTAGTTCTACTTCATTTAAACATGTAAATGTAAACACTTATGTTGGTTTCACTAAGAAATTAGTGAGAATATTTGATATTAAACATTGTAAAACATCATTTGTTGAACCCAAAAACTCAAAACCTTTGCATGAGTTGGAGAGATATATTCTGCCCAGTCCACTCCTTATTTCTGTTGAAGGGGATAAAAAAATGCATGATGCCTTGCCAAGGGAAAGATCCCCACTTCTTGAAGAGCCTCTTCTATAGAATAAGACATAGAGTTTCCTCATTCAAGGGAAGACCAAGATCAAGGATCTCTCATTAATGATGAGGCATTCTCAAATATTGATGAAGAGGATGAGAAGAGAAGAGCTAACATCGTTGTACCTTTGGGAGAAGATCTGTCACCACATGGAGGTGGAAAGGGAGCCATTTCTTCCATTATATGAGCCCTTGTGTCTTTGCAAGGAGTTCCAAATGATTCAACATGTGGGAACCAAAACACAATTCAGGAGCATCATGCATCAGTTTTTGTGGATTGTGAGATGGAAGGGGAAGAAAGGAAGGATCAACATCAAGGGATGATGAGAATTCACCCTTATCTATTTTGGGAGGTTTCTACACAAAATAAGGAGAATTTATTGTGTAGTGAAGAGAGGGACAAATCATTCCACTCATATTTACAGTCCACTTCAGATTTTGATGTCTCACTACATGGGGGCATTGCACTTAGGAGGCCACCATATCTAGAGTTGGTGGGAGAAATTTTTCCATTTGGTTCACCACTCTTAGATTCTGGAGGGGTGAAGACCTTGGAGGAGTCCAGTACAGCGCAGAGATTTTGAGATGGACTCAAGGAGAGAGACATTCTCCCATTTTTAGCATCACCCACTCTCACTACATATACTGCGCTAACAGAAGTTGCTGCAGTGATGGAGGATGGAACCTTCATGGTGCAAGGGAGCTGATCCATGGATTTGGAGAAAGAGAGGTTACTTCCCTTGAGGAAGGAATCCTCCATACATGGGATTAGATGGAGGCCACCCATGCTTGCATTGGCTAAGATCAGGAGATTCTTTTTGGATGGTAGCTTCTCATGGGAGGCTAACTTCCAAAAGTCACCACTTCTATTTGAACATGAGCAGTTGCATGATGGGCATGGTAGAATTTTGAAGGATGACTTTGGCATGAGGGATGTCAAAGGAGAAGACAATAGCATGTGGGGAACCTCACATTTTAGATCTTCAGCGCTGTCTCTTAGGAGGATTGATCCATATTGGAGATCTCAACTCTTGGTAGAGTACTCCAAGGATATTAGTGCTTACATGATTCTTGATGACCTAGATGGAGATGATGGATACATTGTGGTTGGAGAGGTCATCTATTTTTATTGTAGAGTCTTCTTGACTAGAGTTTTTGAGCTCAAGAGGAAGCTACTACATGCAGCACATGTGGACTTTCTTTCCATGCACTTTGATGCATTCCATTATTTGATGGAGGAGTTCACTTGGGAGGAAATCCAACATGATATATATCAGCATTTGGAGAGATGCATAGCCTGGATGGTGATAGAGAGGATGTCACATCCACTTCCCTACTCATTGGGGGTGAGGGAGAGCTTTCAGTTGAGCCATTTCAGCTCAATGACCAAAGTACATAGTAGAGAAGGTACATTTTTGCATTATGACTTGTACTTATTTACTTTATATGAGCAACATATTGTACCAAGGAGGATCCTTCCTTATTTTATATTGTATTGTCATTTACTTGAGGCCATTTTTAGCAGTGATCTTGGCCATTCTATTGGTGGTTTGTGGGGGAAGCCACATGATTCTTGGTGTGCACCATTGACACCACATTTTACATTCATGATTCCATCTTATGGGATGATTGTGGAAACAAACAAGTGGCTGGAAGGGCACTTTTTATTTTTTTTTCTGAGGCAGGTAAGGGATGCATTGTGCTGGTTCCATTTGTGGAACTATGATCCACTTTCCGGTTGTCATATGGCAACTTGTTTTCATTGGTTTTTGCTTCCATATATTATTGATATTCTTATGTTCATGGGGAGATTTGTTTGGAGAGTGGGACAAGAGTTGGAGGTGCTCATTGGGAGTATGATTCTCCCTACTTTACATGTTATATGTTTCAGGAGAAACAATGGGAAAACCATGATTGACATACTACATCTCTTTTCTTCATGTGGGAGGATCCATTTGGAGAAATTGAGTTCTTAGAGGAGGCACTTCATGGCTGATTTGTTCTGTGGGGTAACTTGGGCCATTCTTGGAGGCCATGAAATTTTAGCCAAAGATCAGAAAAAACCCCATACTTACCATAAATGGAGAGAGAAACAACTTGGATGGGAATATCTAATCTCTCCATGCAGCCCCAACACATTGCATAAACCAGGGGTTGAGGACTTCTTTGATGAGCTACCTAGAATGACTCATTTAATTTGGATAATAGCATGGGTATGGGAGACTCTCACTGGGGATGAGAATCCCTATATTTATCATCACTCCTACCTTGAGGAGGCCATTGGACAACAATAAGGTTTCCACTTACACCTTCCACTTTCTCATGATGTACACCATTTGGTTTTGCATGCTTGGGAGGAACCATTAAAGGGAAAATTTATTGCAGATTATGTTGAGCTATGGTGGGAACTATTGATGAGGAGGCCACAAGAAGAGGAGCTTGAGGAAAAGAAAATTTTTAAAGGGGAGGACTGTAATATTCCAAAAACTTATCCTTCATCTAAATGGAATATTATAGTTTGTTGTATCACTAGGTAGGTGAATAAGTGGGTGGGGAGGCTCATAAAACCCCTTTAGAAGGAATAATAAAACTCCTAATGTGAAAAGAGGAAGAATAAGAAGCTGTATTAAGCACCTTTGGGTGTGGACAGGGATTGGATCATGTTGATTTAGTCAACTTTGACCAAATCAACAACTTTGTCATGGAGGAGTAGCCTTTATGATAAGACATTGCAGTTTTAGTGGATTAAAACTTGCATGAGATTGGTGGTAAGTATGGATGGGACCCAATGTGACTAGGCTCTCATGTTATATATGGAAGGGATGACAGCCATTATTATTGATGTTTTAGTTTATCATTTTGATATTGGTCTGCGTAGTCTAGCTTCCTCTTGTTGTTTAGCAGGGTTGTTGTGCTTTTTAGCACAAGGGTGTTCCTGATCAGGAATCCCTATCTCATACTTAGGGAAAGAGAGGTTCTTCAAGCTGAATTTCCTCATTTCGACATTCTAGCCAAGCTACCTCCTTCAGCTATAGCACATTTTCTGTTTAGAGCTGGGTTGTGTTGCAGGGTGCAGTTAAGGAGGATCACATAGAACTATTTATGGGCTTGTTTTTTAGTGGAGAGGTAGCCTATCCATTGGAGAATCAGAAAGGAGGGATCCTGGGCATATTTTCTCATATTTGGCATCATTCGAACCATCTACCATCCCTCACAGTGCAGTCACAATTCTGAACTGTGTTATTTTTGGATGCAATTGATGGGAGGGTTCATTGAGCTCATCGGGAGGGTCTATTTCTGAGTAGAGGGATCAACCTTCTATTTAGAAATATCATTGGAGGCGGAAATCACCATTTCAGATCTCTCGGAGCCTCATTTCATATCATATCCAGTTTGCAGTGTTATCTCAACCCCAGGGTTATTTGGCACATTGTTCATTTCTTGGTATTTCTAGCAATCTTTCGTGGGTTGGCTAGAAATCTTGTATTGGAGCCCACATCTTCTTTTGCTGGGAATTTATTTTGTTTCTTTCAGACATATATCATTTATGTATGTACAAAATAGTAGCTACACTAATATAGATAGCGCTGTCACTGCTCTCCGACATTCTATACAGTTGCAACAACTCATGTGTTGATTGTTTTGATCATTGGAGACTTGGTCCTATTGCTTAAGTGGCTTTTCCCTCATGATATTTTGTATTTTTCTACTGATATATTAATAAAATTATGGTTGCGCATTGATCCCTCTCATTTCACATTCAATTTTTCTATGTTTTACATAATTATTTTTTATATTGTTGTTATCCCCATTTGGGAATATTACATTCTTCCAAACATAGGCAGACATCACACAAGTGGATGCACCCTCGTTAATGATACACATCCGAACACGGGAATTACGAGTCTTGACTGGTATTTGGAAGGAAACGAATGAAGGTAAATGGGGATGTTATAACTTGTCAACATCGAACATTATCAAATTATCATCTGTATGATCCACAGTGCCCAAAGTAGACAGTAGAGATTTTTGTTGAGATGGGCATGTCTTGATTACTTCTATCATTGAAATGGTGGTAGGAGACTATTCCAAGTCATCTACTATGTTGGAGGTGTGGGCGGCTTTTGTAGAAGAAACATTTCAGCATAATGGCCCTTTGGGGATCTTGTGAATTTCCTCTGCATTAGGCTGAGGGATTTGTAAGGGATCATTTTGTGTTGAAATGGACTTTTTGGGGACTTTGGTTTGGGACTCGTTTGTAGAGCTAGTGGGTTTCTTATCATATTAGCATGATTGGGTTTGAATTTTGACATCAATGGTATTGACCTCTTCATAATTCATCATGAGAATTTGGTAATCATGGGTACCAGACTGTGGGGGTTGAGGGGTGGCCTGACCTTGACAGTGGGTTGCTATCCTCTGGACTTTTCTTGGGCTTCCCACAATTGGTGCATCTAGGGTAAAAGGGGAAAATCATGAGTAGAATGGCCATGGAATCCACAAAATTAATAAGGTTTATTCATACAAAGGGTCTTGTTCTTCTTGGGTTGATCGCCCTATTACTGGTTTGCGGTGTTACGCTGGTTCTATTGGGGTGTGTTTGGTTGATTACCTTGCCGAACTTGGTTATCCTATGCTTGTTGGTTCTTGTAACCTTTCCCCTTATTATTTTATTTGAATTAGGAGGATTAGCCACGCTCTACTAAGCATTCACTTGACCCTGAAAAGGCAGTGGTTTCTGTGGCAGAGGTTGATAAGGAAAGGGAGGCTAGGGCATAGATGCTAGAGAGGCTAGAGCACCATGATGTGCATAAGGATAAAAATGAGAGGGGAAATTTTTTTGGTAAACAAGTTGAGAAACAGCTGGCCCTGGCATGAACTGATGCAGTTGGGAAAATGCATAAGGCGTGCTTTGATCGGGATACAAGTTTCCTGGAGGCGGATGGGTGTTGTAGGAACTGGCCTACACTGGGAGTAACCATAAATCATGTGAGGAGGTGCATATGGATGTGAAAGGGATCCAATGATACCGTTGGTGGCATGATATGCCCTTAGTGCATTGGCATCATGAGGTCTAGGAAGATATGGTAAAATGGTATAAACATAATGAGACTCGACGTAGATCAAGTTATTTTTTAATGTGACCTGGAGAACTTCTTCCCCTGACTAAGGAAAATGAGATGCGACATCTTTATTGATGGGGGCTAATTTCTTTCTAATAAACCAATCCATATAGACACGGTCATTGAATGTGGGATCTCTACACAGGCTCCTTCTTCTTCACCATTCTTGGACATGGTTAGAAAGGCGAGTGGCAGAAGATTGATGGAATGCAATCAACAACTCGGTACCGGTATCATAATGGAGGGGTAACTAGAAATATGACAGAAACACTTTAGAAAGAGTTTCCAAATCAGTATGAGATGTGGTGGGCTGGTCAACATACCACTTTGCAGCTTCTCTAGTGAGCATATGTTGGAATAACCGAAGGTGAATGCATTCATCAGTGATGGAATTAGACGAACACCACATATGAAAGGAGTGGACATGATTATTGGGTTCCTCTCTGTTGTTTCTTTTGGACTTAGGAATGTCATAAGAAAACTTAGTTGGAATAGCTGGCCAACCTACATTGTAGATTATAGGGTCATTGATTAATTGGCTAAAATTGGGAAGGCTTAAACCCGCCATAAAAGGTAGCAAAGGAGTAGCCGAGAAGGTTCCATTAGTAGTTTCGCTAGTAGTGGCTCCAGCATTAGGGCCAGCACCAAAACCAACTTGAGGACCTGTACTTGCATTGGCACCTGACATGGTGATGGTATGAGAGTGAGGAGAACCAGGGTTAGAATTAGAGGAAAAACCCGATGAACCAGAATTAGAGTCAATATGGGGACTCAGTGGAGGACTAACTCGGACCCTACAGGGTGGAGTAAGACATCCTAATGAAAAATTAGGGTGAAGACCTTGGAGTCTCTACGATAAACACCTTGGGGGCACAATGATGGCAAGTCACAAATGACACAAAAAGGTTGAAGAGAGATAAACAAAGGATCTATGAGGAAAATTAATCAATTATGATGTTTATGTCTTGGCTTAGAAGTGTAAACCAAGTGATCTTCTCTTTATTTCTGAGTGTGTGCAATATGTGCGTTAATTTTAATTAAGCCCACATGGTTTTTTAAAGAAAAAGAAAAAATGTTGAAGTACTGTAAATAAAACTAAAATGACAGTCAAATAAACAATTAATCATACATTAATCTAAATAGAAATAAGGCTCTAACACAACCAAATGACAAGGGGGCTAAATTCACTCAAAACACACTAGAATGGACAAGAGATATAATTTCAAATGGATATGGATTTAATGAATTTATATTGTTTTTAATGATGCAGAAAAAAAACATGAAACCAGAGGGGAAAACTACTACAATAGATAAGGTTAAAGGTAAAAAAACCAAGGGAAAACAAAGAAACCCTAAGGAAAAGAATAAAAAAAACTCAAGAGAGAGTTTTGGATGTAACAATAACCTGTCATAAAGGTTCTATAAAAGAGTGGATCAAACGCTGAAACAATGGTGGAAAGCACTGCAAATCTTAGACTACCTACTTAGCTTAACCCCTCCTGAAAAGGTGGAAGTGTACTAAAACCTTAGGGGGCTTGGTTCTACTTAAAGGAGAAAAAATGAGCATATCTAGGCCTAATATGGGCTGAAACAGAGGTCAGACAACCCAAAACAATGCTCTTAGCAAACCCTGACAGTTGTAGAAAAAGTTCAGAAAAAAGATTCCACATCACAATTTCTGACCTGTAGACAGGTGAGCTTGTAGTTTATGGGGAAAAAAGTGTGATTTTAGGGGTAAATCATACTATTTGAGTTGAAAAGTGTGAGTTTCTGTTCCTAGGTTCTTAGAAGGAAGGTTGCAGAAAAGTTTGTAACTCCAGCGCGACTCATACCTGTTACCTGTGGAAAACACCAGAAAACATCCCAAAGTTAGAATTTTGACTGAAATATGGCATAAAATTTTAAAAAGAACATTAAGATACTGAAAAAAAACTGAAGAATAACCCTTTTTGTTGAATATGATGGTCACACAGGAATCTGAATTGCAACAGTGTAGTTTCCATTTGTTGACTCCAATGTGTAATTAAATCACCAATGGAGTCACCATTTGTTAGCGTAAATTCTTACTGTAAGTGTATGAAAAGAGCCTACTTTAGTTGTGTGTGAAAAACATCCCTAACAACAGAAATGGTCTCTTAACTCTTTAGATCTACAAGTAATAGTTAGAACAAATGCTACAAAAACCCAAATCTTTGTAGTAAAAGTAGTTAAACAATGAAAATAAATAGTAATTACTCAATGCATCCAACATACAAGAAACAATTTAAACAATGTTTTCATAAATTATTACACCTGGTGAAGGGACCAATATGATGTTACGAGTCCCCCTCGATGAGATGGGTTCTTGGCTATCTTCAACGCTTCAGTTCCAGAGGTTTCTCTCTCTCAATGGTGTAGAAAACCCAAAATGTGTTGAACTCTATGGGAGCTCAAGAAGAAAAAGAAAATAGTAGAAAAAATGAGAATGATAAAAGTGTGACAAGAAAGGGATCGAAGTGAAGAATGAATGGGAAAACCCTCCTATTTATAATAAAATATTGAGTCATCTTCAGTGTGGAGAATAATAAAATATTATTAACCAATATCTAGATCTGACCGCTTGGAATATTTTAAAATATTTTGTTGGAGGGAAAAGGTATTTAAATTCGTTAAATACCTTTATTTAGAAATTATAAACATATAAATTATTTCTTTATCATTTCAAAAAAGTGGTTAAGTGTAATATTCCCAAATGGGGAAGCAGCAATATATGAACACAATAATGGAAATAGCAGTGAATAACATTAAACCAATATGTGTAGAAACCATGGAGCCACTTTGTTAAGTAAATCAGCAGAAAATAAGTACAATAGAAGCAAGCACAACTCAAATAATCAAGGCGAACAAGCCTCCCATGAATACATATGCCAAATATGTGGTGCTGCTACATAGCAGAATTCTCATGAACAAGTACAACGCAATTATAGATGGTACACTGCTAATGGAAATGAACAAAAATAAAAATATACAAATGAATGGCTCATACAATGTTGGGAGTGAAGATATAGACTCCCAAACACAATTCCATGACAATCTGGAAAGGATTTCCTAGAATATGAAAAAATGTAGAAATATCGGAGTGCGGCCCTAGGGCTAAGTAGCAGCTGCAACTCAATAACTGGATGGAGATGGCTAAGGATGATACATATGAAATAGACCTCCTCCAATGGATCTTCCAAGTGAAATTTTGATCCTAACACTGAAGATCTCACCCTCCAAATCAAGCACTGGAATTCCCGCTGCAAATGCTCACTGAAATAACGCATTCAAGGAGAGATACTGCATTGTAGGTGAAGGGAAATAAATTGGCCAAGTGCCAAGATGTGAAATAAGCTCCAGAATTTTCCTCACTCATTTCCCAAAGGAAAGAAAGCTTCCTCCACTGAAAAAATAGCTCCGGAAGTGGTGTTGTCAACCCTCCACTGCAACACCGTGCAACGCAACCCAGCTCTAAACAGAAACTGCACTGTAGCTAAAGGAGGCAGCTTGGCCTCAAGCCTGGATGTCGAGAAATGAAGTGCAATCTCCCTTAATAGGCCTCTCAAGAAAGGAGATGGGATTCCTAAACAGGAACACCTTGTGCTAAGCAACACAACAATCTCAACTAAACAGGTGATGAATGCACAATAGTCACACAGTCCACAAAATCAATAATCAATAACATGTCTTGCTATGGCTGCCTTACCCTCCTTATAAACAAGTGTGAGCCTTCTAACCTTGGGTCCCATACAATAGGGTTTCCTCCACCAAGGGATCTTCCTCCCACTATCATTACGTTGTCTCCACAAATGATCTCCACCATTCATTCCAGTGTTGTTGACTTGGTCAAACTTGACCTTGTCCACATGCATTTGCCCCTATTCACACTTGAGGGTGAAAACTCCAGCTATTATTATGATCCCTTTTCACATCATGAGGGATTTTATTCATACTTTAGAAATGTATGGGCCTCCTTACCCATTTATTCATCTCCTAGGTGTCAAAAGAAAAAATCAATATTCCAATTAGCTGCATGCTAATTTTGGAATATTACAGTCCTCCCTTCCCAAATGTTGCTTTTCCTCTAGCAACTGCAAGGATAGAACTAAGAAGTCTCCCCTCCTCCTCATGTACCATCCACATATGATAAACTCCTCCAATAAGATGTTGTCTCATCAATAACTCTCCATATTTCCCCTCCCAAGCATGCAAGCTACCTAAATAGCTATCATCATGAAGAAGTAAAATACTCAAGGAGGAAACAAGATGTTGTATAGAGGTCCCTTTGAGGTATGAAATTTGAAATGCATTGGGAACCATGATTCCCATGTGGATCCTCCATCCCCAAGCTATCATCCATGCAAAATGAGTTACCTCCCAACATGGCCACTCATAGAAAAGTTCCTCCCAATGATTTATGAGAGGCATAACCCAAGCGCTCCAATCAATCCCATGGTCCACCTCATAAAGAATCAAGTGTTTTACTATAGTGGCCATATCACCTCCCGTGCTCCCCTTGGAACATGTAATGCAAAAAGTGTAGGAAATTTCTTCCCCCAAGGACACATCCAAGAAATGTGTCTCTCTTCCAATCATGTTCCCAATAAAGATAAGGGCACCATCAGCAAATGGAATCATGATTAGCATCATGCTAGCTACCATATGTAATAAAGGATAAGGACAATGATCCCTCAAATACAACCAGCGTAGTTTTACTCTCAATTGCATCAGAAAATGCCATGGTGTGTGGCTTCCCAACCACTTGCTTGCTGCCCCAATCTCCTCACAAGTTTGGAGAAAGTGTATGATGTATGGTGCAAAGTGAGCATGTCCTGCATAATATATCATCTCCCAAAGTCCTCCTAGGGAGTGGCCATCATCAATGTTGCTTATGGTCTCAAATAGACCATGAAGTCTAGAAGGAAGAATGCTCCTTCTTGAAGCAATGTCTTGAACATACATGGTTAACGAATGTTATATTCATCATATAAATCACTATGCAACCAAAAATTATCATTACCATATGCTTTTCTCATGGGATGGAATGGCTCATAGATAAATCTCCTCTCATCCTCAAAGAGAAAAGAGGTAGTTGTGTTAACTCCCCCCAAGAGTTATGTATCTCCTCCATCTCCACATGATCCATGAATCTCCTTAAATGTTGATATATCTCCTCCTCAAAGCCTTCCCAAATGTACCCCTCCATGATGGTGTGGTATGCTCTCATAGAATAAGACTGGCTGAAGAGAAAATCCTCATGAGATGCTTGTAGTAACTTCTCCTTGAACTTCGAAGATCTAGATAAGAAGATCCTACCATGATAGTAGATGACCCCATCTTTGACTGAATATCCCTCCTCATGCAACTGGTCATCCAATATCTTACAAGTAAAAATATCCTTGGAATAATCCACCAACAGCTGGGATTTCCAATATGGATCTATCCTCCATAGTGATAGCACTAATTATCTATCACAAAGAACATTTGTCATATGGCTATCCTCCTCTTTGACATCTCCCATGCCAAAGATGCAAGTTGGAAGGTTGCTATCCTTCCCATGCTTGTCCTGCCACAACACAGAATCTGGAATGAGAGTGGGTAATGATGATGTTGGGAGAATGCCTCTCCTCTCCTTAATTCTACCCAAGACTCTCAACGTTGTAACAAGCTCTCCCAAGGTCCTCACGCCTCTGGAATCAATGAGTGGTGCACCCAAATGTGAAGCATGCCTCATCATCTGCTGACCTGGTGGTATCCTTGGTGAAATGCCTCAGTGCAATGAGACATCAATATCAAGAGTAGACTGCATACATGAATGGACAGAATTGTCCCTACCCTTTCTGCACAATTCAGTCTCCCTCTTCTGTGCATCAACCCTTTGAAATATATTGGGGTATGTGCTCCTTATCATATGATGTTGGTCATCCTCCCTACCTCCTCCTTTTCTCTGCATGGTTTCATAATCTATCAACAATAGCACATGCTGATCATGGGTTGTGCCTTGATCTCCACATATGAGATCATGGGGAATTCCTTGCAATGATACAAGAATCCCTCTTGTTGGAGCAAGTGCTCCACCTACCTCTGCATCAGGTGTTAGATATGCTCTAGACATGACAATGTTGTTGCCCTCAACCATCTCTTCCTCGTTAATATGAGTGGGAAACCTTTCAATAAGTGGATCCTCTTTTGAAAAAGGGATCTCCATTCCCTCTTATCCAAGAATATGAGACAAAGATCTTGCCTCTCCAACATTTTTCTGAAATGGATTTGAGTTTATAGGTCCTTTCAACCCATGCAAAATTTTGGTTTGTTTTGGTTTGTTTAACTTCATCAAAGATATTTTAGAATGTACTACATCAAACCTTTCTACTAATCTCTTAGTGAACTTTTCATAAGAAGAATTATTTTCATTTTTTAATGAAAAGGACTCAAATATCCACCAAGCATAGGCCTTACCTTCAAAATGCAGTGCTATAACTTTGATGGCTTCATCTTCAAAAACTTGGTGCTGCTGCAAATAGGTGTGTAGCTCCTCCACCCAAGCTCTAGTTGAACATGTTGGTGACCCATCAAAAGTAGATAGAAAGAATCTACCCTTGTCATGCTTCTTGCTCCTCTTCACCTTGATCTTGCAAAACTCTTGGAAGCTAATGTGATCCTTGAACCTCTTAGTTTGAGATTCATATTCCTGCAGATAATCCCTAAGAGTCTCCTCCTTAGGAATTCCTTCTTCTTTCATCTTCCTCATGGTAGATCCGGGCATATGACTGCGCTATGCATAATAATGTGTGGCTGCATGCTCACACTCATCATGTAAAAATCTAGAGTTTGATTCAGATTCAAACTCTCTTGGAGATTATCTACACATCTCCCTCCTCATCTTCTTGAGATCTCCCTTAATGCTCTGCATAGTTTGAGAGAGAAGCTTTGAAAGCCTCTCTTCCTTCCTTCCTCCAAATAATGGAGTCTTATTTTTGTATTTTCTGTTCATCTCTTCTTCTTCTTGTCCTCTTGATAGCATAATGGCTGAGATCCACAGGCTGAGCCAAGATTATTCTTTGATACCACTGTAATATTCCCAAATGGGGAAGAAACAATATATGAACACAATAATGGAAATAGCAGTGAATAACATTACACCAATATGTGTAGAAACCATAGAGCCATTTTATTAAGTAAATCAACATAAAATAAGTGCAATAGAAGTGGGCACAACTCAAATAACCAAGGAAAACAAGCCTCCCATGAAAACATATGCCAAATATGTGGTGTTGCTACATAGAAGAATGCTCATGAACAAATACATCATAGTTATAGATGGTACACTGCTACTGGTAATGAAAAACAATAAAAATCTACAAATTAATAGCTCGTAAAATGTTGGGAGTGAAGATATAGACTCCCAAACACAATTCCAAGACAATTCGGAAAGGATTTCCTAGAATATGCAAAAATGTAGAAATGTCGAAGTGAAGCCCAGGGGCTGAGTAGCAACGATAACTCAATAACAGGATGGATATGGCTGAAGATGATACATATGAAATAGAACTCCTCCAATGGATCTTCCAAGTGAAATTCTGATCCTAACACTGAAGATCTCACCCTCCAAATCAAGCACTACAATTCCCACTGCAAATGCTCACTAAAATAACGTAGTCAAGGAGAGATACTGTGCTGTAGGTGATGGGAAATAAGTTGGCCAAGTTCCAATATGTGAAATAAGCTCCAGAATCTTCCTCACTGATTTCCCAAAGGAAAGAAAGCTTCCTCCTCTGAAAAAATAGCTTCGGAAGTGGTGTTATCAACCCTCCGCTGCAACACCCTGCAACACAACACAACCCAACTCTAAATAGAAACTGCATTGTAGCTTGGCCTCAAGCCTGGATGTGGAGAAATGAAGTGAAAGCTCCCTCAAGAGGCCTCTCAAGAAAGGATATGGAATTCATAAACATGAATACCTTGTGCTAAGAAGGACAACAATATCAACTAAACAACTGATGAAAGCACAATAGTCACATAGACCACAAAATCAATAATCAATAACATGTATTGCTAGGGCTGCCTTTAGAGGTGTGGGAAACTTTTGTAGAAGAAACATTTCAGCATAATGGCCCTTTGGGGATCTCGTGAATTTCCTCTGCATTAGGCTGAGGGATTTGTAAGGGATCATTTTGTGTTGAAACGGACTTTTTGGGGACTTTGCTTTGGGACTCATTTGTAGAGCTAGTGGGTTTCTTATCATATTAGCATGATTGGGTTTGTTTGACATAAATGGTATTGACCTCTTCATAACTCATCATGAGAATTTGGTAATCATGGGTACAAGACTGTGGGGGTTGAGGGGTGGCCTGACCTTGACAGTGGGTTGCTATCCTCTAGACTTTTCTTCAGCTTCCCACAATTGGTGCATCTAGGGTAAAATGGGAAAATCATGAGTATAATGGCCATGGACTCCACAAAATTAATAAGTTTTATTCATACATAGGGTCTTTTTCTTCTTGGGTTGATCGCCCTATTACTGGTTTGCGGTGTTAGGCTGGTTCTATTGGGGTGTGTTTGGTTGATTACCTTGCCGACCTTGGTTATACTATGCTTTTTGGTTCTTGTCACCTTTCCCCTTATTATTTTATTTGAATTAGGAGGATTAGCCACGCTCTACTAAGCATTCACTTGACCCTGAAAAGGCAGTGGCTTCTGTGGCAGAGGTTGAGAAGGAAAGGGAGGCTAGGGCATAGATGCTAGAGAGGCTAGAGCACCATGATGTGCATAAGGATAAAAATGAGAGGGGAAATTTTTTTGGTAAACAGGTTGAGAAACAGCTAGCCCTAGCATCAACTGATGCAGTTGGGAAAATGCATAAGGCATGCTTTGATCGGGATACAAGTTTCCTGGAGGCGGATGGGTGTTGGAGGAACTGGCCTACACTGGGAGTAACCATAAATCATGTGAGGAGGTGCATATGGATGTGAAAGGGATCCAACGATACCGTTGGTGGCATGAGATGCCCTCAGTGCATTGGCATCACGAGGTCTAGGAAGATATGGTAAAATGGTATAAACATAATGAGACTCGACGTAGATCAAGTTATTTTTTAATGTGACCTGGAGAACTTCTTCCCCTGGCTAAGGAAAATGAGATGCGAGATCTTTATCGATGGGGGATAATTTATTTCTAATAAACCAATCCATATAGACACGGTCATCGAATGTGGGATCTCTACACAAGCTCCTTCTTCTTCGCCATTCTTGGACATGGTTAGAAAGGCGAGTGGCAGAAGATTGACGGAATGCAGTCAACAACTCGGTACCAGTATCATAATGGAGGGGTAACTAGAAATATGACAGAAACGCTTCAGAAAGAGTTTCCCAATCAGTATGAGATGTGGTGGGCTGGTCAACATACCACTTTGCAGCTTCTCTAGTGAGCATATGTTGGAATAACCGAAGGTGAATGCATTCATCAGTGATGGAATTAGACGAACACCACATATGAAAGGAGCGGACATGATTATTGGGTTCCTCTCTGTTGTTTCCTTTGGACTTTGGAATGTCATAAGAAAACTTAGTTGGCATAGCTGGCCAACCTGCATTGTAGACTATAGGGTCATTGATTAATTGCCTAAAATTGGGAAGGCTTAAACCCACCATAAAAGGTAGCAAAGGAGTAGCCGAGATGGTTCCATTAGTAGTTCCGCTAGTAGTGGCTCCAGCATTAGGGCCAGCACCAAAACCAACTTGAGGACCTGTACTTGCATTGGCACCTGACATGGTGATAGTATGAGAGTGAGGAGAACCAGGGTTAGAATTAGTGGAAAAACCCGATGAACCAGAATTAGAGTCAATATGGGGACTCAGTGGAGGACTAACTCGGACCCTACAGGGTGGAGTAAGACATCCTAATGAAAAATGAGGGTGAAGACCTTGGAGTCTCTACGATAAACACCTTGGGGGCACAATGATGGCAAGTCACAAATGACACAAAAGGGTTGAAGAGAGATAAACAAAGGATCTATGAGGAAAATTAATCAATTATGATGTTTATGTCTTGGCTTAGAAGTGTAAACCAAGCGCTCTTCTCTTTATTTCTGAGTTTGTGCAATATGTGTGTTAATTTTAATTAAGCCCACATGGTTGTTTAAAGAAAAAGAAAAAATGTTGAAGTACTATAAATAAAACTAAAATGACACTAAAATAAACAATTAATCATACATTAATCTAAATAGAAATAAGGCTCTAAAACAACCAAATGACAAGGATGCTAAATTGACTCAAAACACACTAGAATGGACAAGAGATATAATGTCAAATGGATATGGATTTAATGAATTTATATTGTTTTTAATGATGCAGAAAACAACATGAAACCAGAGGGGAAAACTACTACAATAGATAAGGTTAAAGGTAAAAAAACCGAGGGAAAACAAAGAAACCCTAAGGAAAAGAAAAAACAAAACTCAAGAGAAATTTTTGGATGTAACAATAACCTGTCATAAAGGTTCTATAAAAGAGTGGATCAAATGCTGAAACAATGGTGGAAAGCACTGCAAATCTTAGACTACCTTCTTAGCTTAACCCCTCCTAAAATGGTGGAAGTGTACTAAAACCTTAGGGGTCTTGGTTCTACTTAAAGGAGACAAAATGAGCATATCTAGGCCTAATATGGGCTGAAACAGAGGTCATACAACCCAAAACAATGCTCTTAGCAAACCCTGACAGTTGTAGAAAATGTTCAGAAAAAAGATTCCACATCACAATTTCTGACCTGTAGACAGGTGAGCTTGCAGTTTATGGAGAAAAAAGTGTGATTTGAGGGGTAAATCATACTATTTGAGTTGAAAAGTGCGAGTTTCTATTCCTAGGTTCTCAGAAGGAAGGTTGCATAAAAGTTTTTAACTCCAGCGCGACTCATACCTGTTACCTATGGAAAACACCAGAAAACATCCAAAAGTTAGAATTTTGACTGAACTATGGCATAAAAGTTTAAAAAGAACATCAAGATAATGAAAAACAGCTGAAGAATAACCCTTTTTGTTGAAGCTGATGGTCACACAGGGATCTGAATTGCAACAGTGGAGTTTCCATTTTTTGACTCCAATGTGTAATTAAATCACCAATGGAGTCACCATTTGTTAGCACAAATTCTTACCGCAAGTGTATGAAAAGAGCCTAATTTAGTTGTGTGTGACAAACATCCCTAACAACAGAAATGGTCTCTTAACTCTTTAGATCTACAAGTAATAGTTAGAAAAAATGCTGCAAAAACCCAAATCTTTGTAGTAAAAGTAGTTAAACAATGAAAATAAATAGTAATTACTCAATGCATCCAACATACAAGAAACAATTTAAACAATGTTTTCATATATTATTACACCTGGTGAAGGGAACAATCAGATGTTACGAGTCCCCCTCGATGAGATGGGTTCTTGGCTATCTTCAACGCTTCAGTTCCAGAGGTTTCTCTCTCTCAATGGTGTAGAAAACCCAAAATGTGTTGAACTCTATGGGAGCTCAAGAAGAAAAAGAAAATAGTAGAAACAATGAGAATGATAAAAGTGTGACAAGAAAGGGATCGAAGTGAAGAATGAATGGGAAAACCCTCCTATTTATAATAAAATATTGAGTCATCTTCAGTATGGAGAATAATAAAATATTATTAACCAATATCTAGATCTGACCCTTTGGAATATTTTAAAATATTTTGTTGGAGGGAAAAGGTATTTAAATTCGTTAAATACCTTTATTTAGAAATTATAAACATATAAATTATTTCTTTATCATTTCAAAAAAATGGTTAAGTGTAATATTCCCAAATTGGGAAGCAGCAATATATGAACACAATAATGGAAATACCAGTGAATAACATTAGACCAATGTGTGTAGAAACCATGGAGCCATTTTTTTAAGTAAATCAGCAGCAAATAAGTACAGTAGAAGAAAGCACAACTCAAATAACCAAGGCGAACAAGCCTCCCATGAATACATATGCCAAATATGTGGTGCTGCTACATAGAAGAATTCTCATGAACAAGTACAACGCAGTTATAGATGGTACACTGCTAATGGAAATGAAAAAAAATAAAAATATACAAATGAATGGCTCATACAATGTTGGGAGTGAAGATATAGACTCCCAAACACAATTCCATGACAATTCGGAAAGGATTTCCTAGAATATGCAAAAATGTAGAAATATCGGAGTGCGGCCCTAGGGCTAAGTAGCAGCTGCAACTCAATAAATGGATGGAGATGGCTAAGGATGATACATATGAAATAGACCTCCTCCAATGGATCTTCCAAGTGAAATTTTGATCCTAACACTGAAGATCTCACCCTCCAAATCAATCACTGCATTTCCCACTGCAAATGTTCACTGAAATAACGCATTCAAGGAGAGATACTACATTGTAGGTGATGAGAAATAAGTTGGCCAAGTGCCAAGATGTGAAATAAGCTCCAGTATTGTCCTCACTCATTTCCCAAAGCAAAGAAAGCTTCCTCCATTGAAAAAATATCTCCATAAGTGGTGTTGTCAACCCTCCACTGCAACATCGTGCAACGCAACCCAGCTCTAAATAGAAAATGTGCTGTAGCTAAAGGAGGTAGCTTGGCCTCAAGCCTGGATGTCGAGAAATGAAGTGCAATCTCCCTCAATAGGCCTCTCAAGAAAGGATATGGGATTCCTAAACAAGAACACCTTGTGCTAAGCAACACAACAATCTCAACTAAACAGCTGATGAATGCACAATAGTCACATAGTCCACAAAATCAATAATCAATAACATGTCTTGCTATGGCTGCCTTACCCTCCTTATAAAAAAGTGTGAGCCTTCTTACCTTGGGTCCCATACAATAGGGTTTCCTCCACCACGGGATCTTCCTCCCACTATCATTACGTTGTCTCCACAAATGATCTCCACCATTCATTCCAGTGTTGTTGACTTGGTCAAACTTGACCTTGTCCACATGCATTTGCCCCTATTCACACTTGAGGGTGAAAAATTCAGCTATTATTATGATCCCTTTTCACATCATGATGGATTTTATTCATACTTTAGAAATGTATGGGCCTCCTTACCCATTTATTCATCTCCTAGGTGTCAAAAGAAAAAATCAATATTCGTATAGGCACATGTAGTTACTGGATGAAGATTCTCCCTTCCCAAATGTTGCTTGTCCTCTAGCAACTGCAAGCTGCAAAGATAGAACTAAGAAGTCTCCCCTCCTCCTCCTATACCATCCACATATGATAAACTCCTCCAATAAGATGTTGTCTCATCAATAACTCTCCATATTTCCCCTCCCAAGCATGCAAGCTAGCTAAATAGCTATCATCATGAAGAAGTAAAATACTCAAGGAGGAAACAAGATGTTGTATAGAGGTCCCTTTGAGGTATGAAATTTGAAATGCATTGGGAACCATCATTCCCATGTGGATCCTCCATCCCCAAGCTATCATCCATGCAAAATGAGTTACCTCCCAACATGGCCACTCATAGAAAAGTTCCTCCCAAAGAGTTATGAGAGACATAACCCAAGCGCTCCAATCAATCCCATGGTCCACCTCATAAAGAATCAAGTGTTTTACTATAGTGGCCATATCACCTCCCATGCTCCACTTGGCACATGTAATGCAAAAAGTGTAGGAAATTTCTTCCCCCAAGGACACATCCAAGCAATGTGTCTCTCTTCCAATCATGTTCCCAATAAAGATAAGGGCACCATCAGCAAATGGAATCATGATTAGCATCATGCTAGCTACCATATGTAATAAGGGATAAGGACAATGATCCCTCAAATACAACCAGCGTAGTTTTACTCTCAACTGCATCAGAAAATGCCATGGTGTGTGGCTTCCCAACCACTTGCTTGCTGCCCCAATCTCCTCACAAGTTTGGAGAAAGTGTATGATGTATGGTGCAAAGTGAGCATGTCCTGCATAAGATATCATCTCCCCAAGTCCTCCTAGGGAGTGGACATCATCAATGTTGCTTATGGTCTCAAATAGACCATGAAGTCTAGAAGGAAGAATGCTCCTTCTTGAAGCAATGTCCTGAACATACATGGTTAACGAATGCGTATATTCATCATATAAATCACTATGCAACCAAAAATTATCCTTACCATATGATTTTCTCATGCAAATGGAATGGCTGATAGATAAATCTCCTCTCATCCTCAAAGAGAAAACAGGTGGTTGTGTTAACTCCCCCCAAGAGTTATGTATCTCCTCCATCTCCACATGATCCATGCATCTCCTTAAATGTTGATACATCTCCTCCTCAAAGCCTTCCCAAATGTACCCCTCCATGATGGTGTGGTATGCTCTCATAGAATAAGACTGGCTGAAGAGAAAATCCTCATGAGATACTTGTAGTAACTTCTCCTTGAGCTTCGAAGATCTAGCTAAGAAGATCCTACCATGATAGTAGATGACCCCATCTTTGACAGAATATCCCTCCTCATGCAACTGGTCATCCAATATCTTACAAGTAAAAATATCCTTGGAATAATCCACCAACAGCTGGGATTTCCAATATGGATCTATCCTCCATAGTGATAGCGCTAATTATCTATCACAAAGAACATCTGTCATATGGCTATCCTCCTCTTTGACATCTCCCATGCCAAAGATGCAAGTTGGAAGGTTGCTATCCTTCCCATGCTTCTCCTGCCACAACACAGAATCTGGAATGAGAGTGGGTAATGATGATGTTGGGAGAATGCCTCTCCTCTCTTTAATTCTAACCAAGACTCTCAATGTTGTAACAAGCTCTCCCAAGGTTCTCACGCCTTTGGAATCAATGGGGGTGCACCCAAATGTGAAGCATGCCTCATCATCTGCTGATCTGGTGGTATCCTTGGTGAAATGCCTCAGTGCAATGAGACATCAATATCAAGAGTAGACTGCATACATGAATGGACAGAATTGTCCCTACCCTTGCTGCACAATTCATTCTCCCTCTTCTGTGCATCAACCCTTTGAAATATATTGGGGTGTGTGCTCCTCATCATATGATGTTGGTCATCCTCCCTACCTCCTCATTTTCTCTGCATGGTTTCATAATCTATCAACAATGGCACATGTTGATCATGGGTTGTGCCTTGATCTCCACATGTGAGATCATGGGAAATTCCTTGCAATGATACAAGAATCCCTCTTGTTGGAGCAAGTGCTCCACCTACCTCTGCATGAGGTGTTAGAAATGCTCTAGACATGACAATGTTGTTGCCCTCAACCATATCTTCCTCCTTAATATGAGTGGGCAACCTTTCAATAACTGGATCCTCTTTTGAAAAAGGGATCTCCATGCCCTCTTATCCAAGAATATGAGACAAAGACTCCAAAATTTTTCTGAAATGGATTTGAGTTTATAGGTCCTTTCAACCCATGCAAAATTTTGGTTTGTTTTGGTTTGTTTAACTTCATCAAAGATGTTTTAGAATGTACTCCATCAAACCTTTCTACTAATATCTTAGTGAAATTTGGATAAGAAGAATTATTTGCATTTTTTAATGAAAAGGACTCAAATATCCACCAAGCATAGGCCTTACCTTCAAAATGCAGCGCTGTAACTTTGATGGCTTCATCTTCAAAAACTTGGTGATGTTGCAAATAGGTGTGTACCTCCTCCACCCAAGCTCTAGTGGAACATGTTGGTGACCCATCAAAAGTAGATAGAAAGAATCTACCCTTGTCATGCTTCTTGCTCCTCTTCACCTTGATCTTGCAAAACTCTTGGAAGCTAATGTGATCCTTGAACCTCTTAGTTTGAGATTCATATTCCTGCAGATAATCCCTAAGAGTCTCCTCCTTAGGAATTCCTTCTTCTTTCATCTTCCTCATGGTAGATCTGGGCATATGACTGTGCTATGCATAATAATGTGTGGCTGCATGCTCACACTCATCATGTAAAAATCTAGAGTTTGCTTCAGATTCAAACTCTCTTGGAGATTATCTACACATCTCCCTCCTCATCTTCTTGAGATCTCCCTTAATGCTCTACATAGTTTGAGAGAGAAGCTTTGAAAGCCTCTCTTCCTTCCTTCCTCCAAATAATGGAGTCTTATTTTTTTATTTTCTGTTCATCTCTTCTTCTTCTTGTCCTCTTGATAGCATAATGGCTGAGATCCACAGGCTGAGCTAAGATTATTCTTTGATACCACTGTAATATTCCCAAATGGGGAAGAAACAATATATGAACACAATAATGGAAATAACAGTGAATAACATTACACAAATATGTGTAGAAACCATGGAGCCGTTTTATTAAGTAAATCAGCAGAAAATAAGTACAATAGAAGTGGGCACAACTCAAATAATCAAGGAAAACAAGACTCCCATGAAAACATATGCCAAATATGTGGTGTTGCTACATAGCAGAATGCTCATGAACAGATGCATCATAGTTATAGATGGTACACTGCTACTGGTAATGAAAAAAAATAAAAATGTACAAATTAATGGCTCGTAAAATGTTGGGAGTGAAGATATAGACTCCCAAACACAATTCTAAGACAATCCGGAAAGGATTTCCTAGAATATGCAAAAATGTAGAAATGTCGAAGTGCAGCCCTAGGGCTGAGTAGCAACTGCAACTCAATAACTGGATGGATATGGCTGAATATGATACATATGAAATAGAACTCCTCCAATGGATCTTCCAAGTGAAATTCTGATCCTAACACTGAAGATCTCACCCTCCAAATCAAGCACTACAATTCCCACTGCAAATGCTCACTAAAATAACGTAGTCAAGGAGAGATACTGTGCTGTAGGTGATGGGAAATAAGTTGGCCAAGTTCCAAGATGTGAAATAAGCTCCAGAATCTTCCTCACTGATTTCCCAAAGGAAAGAAAGCTTCCTCCTATGAAAAAATAGCTTCGGAAGTGGTGTTATCAACCCTCCGCTGCAACACCCTGCAACACAACCCAACTCTAAATAGAAACTGCATTGTAACTTGGCCTCAAGCCTGGATCTGGAGAAATGAAGTGAAAGCTCCCTCAAGAGGCCTCTCAAGAAAGGATATGGAATTCCTAAACATTAATACCTTGTGCTAAGCAGGACAACAATATCAACTAAACAACTGATGAAAGCACAATAGTCACATAGACCACAAAATCAATAATCAATAACATGTATTGCTAGGGATACCTTTAGAGGTGTGGGCGGCTTTTGTAGAAGAAACATTTTAGCATAATGGCCCTTTGGGGATCTTGTGAATTTCCTCTGCATTAGGCTGAGGGATTTGTAAGGGATCATTTTGTGTTGAAATGGACTTTTTGGGGACTTTGGTTTGGGACTCATTTGTAGAGCTAGTGGGTTTCTTATCATATTAGCATGATTGGGTTTGAAGTTTGACATCAATGGTATTTACCTCTTCATAATTCATCATGAGAATTTGGTAATCATGGGTACCAGACTGTGGGGGTTGAGGGGTGGCCTGACCTTGATAGTGGGTTGCTATCCTCTGTACTTTTCTTGGGCTTCCCACAATTGGTGCATCTAGGGTAAAAGGGGAAAATCATGAGTATAATGGCCATGGAATCCAAAAAATTAATAAGGTTTATTCATACAAAGGGTCTTGTTCTTCTTGGGTTGATCGCCCTATTACTAGTTTGCGGTGTTAGGCTGGTTCTATTGGGGTGTGTTTGGTTGATTACCTTGCCGACCTTGGTTATCCTATGCTTGTTGGTTCTTTTCACCTTTCCCCTTATTATTTTATTTGAATTATGAGGATTAGCCATGCTCTACTAAGCATTCACTTGACCCTGAAAAGGTAGTGGCTTCTGTGGCAGAGGTTGAGAAGGAAAGGGAGGCTAGGGCATAGATGCTAGAGAGGCTAGAGCACCATGATGTGCATAAGGATAAAAATGAGAGGGGAAATTTTTTTGGTAAACAGGTTGAGAAACAACTGGCCCTGGCATCAACTGATGCAGTTGGGAAAATGCATAAGACGTGCTTTGATCGGGATACAAGTTTCCTGGAGGCGGATGGGTGTTGGAGGAACTGGCCTACACTGGGAGTAACCATAAATCATGTGAGGAGGTGCATATGGATGTGAAAGGGATCCAATGATACCGTTGGTGGCATGAGATGCTCTCAGTGCATTGGCATCACGAGGTCTAGGAAGATATGGTAAAATGGTATAAACATAATGAGACTCGACGTAGATCAAGTTATTTTTTAATGTGACCTGGAGAACTTCTTCCCCTGACTAAGGAAAATGAGATGCGACATATTTATCGATGGGGGCTAATTTCTTTCTAATAAACCAATCCATATAGACACGGTCATCGAATGTGGGATCTCTACACAAGGTCCTTCTTCTTCGCCATTCTTGGACATGGTTAGAAAGGCGAGTGGCAGAAGATTGACAGAATGCAGTCAACAAGTCGGTACCAGTATCATAATGGAGGGGTAACTAGTAATATGACAGAAACGCTTTAGCAAGTGTTTCCAAATCAGTATGAGATGTGGTGGGCTGGTCAACATACCACTTTGCAGCTTCTCTAGTGAGCATATGTTAGAATAACCGAAGGTGAATGCATTCATCAGTGATGGAATTAGACGAACACCACATATGAAAGGAGCGGACATGATTATTGGGTTCCTCTCTATTGTTTCCTTTGGACTTCGGAATGTCATAAGAAAACTTAGTTGGCATAGCTGGCCAACCTGCATTTTAGACTATAGGGTCATTGATTAATTGGCTAAAATTGGGAAGGCTTAAACCCACCATAAAAGGTAGCAAAGGAGTAGCCGAGACGGTTCCATTAGTAGTTCCGCTAGTAGTGGCTCCAGCATTAGGGCCAGCACCAAAACCAACTTGAGGACCTGTACTTGCATTGGCACCTGACATGGTGATGGTATGAGAGTGAGGAGAACCAAGGTTAGAATTATAGGAAAAACCCGATGAACCAGAATTAGAGTCAATATGGGGACTCAGTGGAGGACTAACTCGGACCCTACAGGGTGGAGTAAGACATCCTAATGAAAAATGAGGGTGAAGACCTTGGAGTCTCTACGATAAACACCTTGGGGGCACAATGATGGCAAGTCACAAATGACACAAAAAGGTTGAAGAGAGATAAACATAGGATCTATGAGGAAAATTAGTCAATTATGATTTTTATGTCTTGGATTAGAAGTGTAAACCAAGTGCTCTTCTCTTTATTTCTGAGTGTGTGCAATATGTGTGTTAATTTTAATTAAGCCCACATGGTTGTTTAAAGAAAAAGAAAAAATGTTGAAGTACTGTAAATAAAACTAAAATGACAGTAAAATAAACAATTAATCATACATTAATCTAAATAGAAATAAGGCTATAAAACAACCAAATGATAAGGGGGCTAAATTGACTCAAAACACACTATAATTGACAAGAGATATAATTTCAAATGGATATGGATTTAATGAATTTATATTGTTTTTAATGATGCAGAAAACAACATGAAACCAGAGGGGAAAACTACTACAATAGATAAGGTTAAAGGTAAAAAAACCGAGGGAAAACAAAGAAACCCTAAGGAAAAGAACAAACAAAACTCAAGAGAGATTTTTGGATGTAACAATAACCTATCATAAAGGTTCTATAAAAGAGTGGATCAAACGCTGAAACAATGGTGGAAAGCACTGCAAATCTTAGACTACCTACTTAGCTTAACCCCTCCTAAAAAGGTGGACGTGTACTAAAACCTTAGGGGGCTTGGTTCTACTTAAATGAGACAAAATGAGCATATCTAGGCCTAATATGGGCTGAAACAGAGGTCACACAACCCAAAACAATGCTCTTAGCAAACCCTGACAGATGTAGAAAAAGTTCAGAAAAAAGATTCCACATCACAATTTCTGACCTGTAGACAGGTGAGCTTGCAGTTTATGGGGGAAAAAGTGTGATTTTAGGGGTAAATCATACTATTTGAGTTGAAAAGTGCGAGTTTCTGTTCCTAGGTTCTCAGAAGGAAGGTTGCAGAAAAGTTTTTAACTCCAGCGCGACTCATACCTATTACCTGTGGAAAACACCAGAAAACATCCAAAAGTTAGAATTTTGACTGAACTATGGCATAAAAGTTTAAAAAGAACATCAAGATACTGAAAAACAGCTGAAGAATAACCCTTTTTGTTGAAGCTGATGGTCACACAGGAATCTGAATTGCAACAGTGGAGTTTCCATTTGTTGACTCCAATGTGTAATTAAACCACCAATGGAGTCACCATTTGTTAGCGTAAATTCTTACCGCAAGTGTATGAAAAGAGCCTACTTTAGTTGTGTGTGACAAACATCCCTAACAACAGAAATGGTCTCTTAAATCTTTAGATCTACAAGTAATAGTTAGAACAAATGCTGCAAAAACCCAAATCTTTGTAGTAAAAGTAGTTAAACAATGAAAATAAATAGTAATTACTCAATGCATCCAACATACAAGAAACAATTTAAACAATGTTTTCATATATTATTACACCTGGTGAAGGGAAAAATCAGATGTTACGAGTCCCCCTCAATGAGATGGGTTCTTGGCTATCTTCAACGCTTCAGTTCCAGAGGTTTCTCTCTCTCAATGGTGTAGAAAACCAAAAATGTGTTGAACTCTATGGGAGCTCAAGAAGAAAAAGAAAATAGTAGAAAAAATGAGAATGATAAAAGTGTGACAAGAAAGGGATCGAAGTGAAGAATGAATGGGAAAACCCTCCTATTTATAATAAATTATTGAGTCATCTTCAGTATGGAGAATAATAAAATATTATTAACCAATATCTAGATCTGACCGCTTGGAATATTTTAAAATATTTTGTTGGAGGGAAAAGGTATTTAAATTCGTTAAATACCTTTATTTAGAAATTATAAACATATAAATTATTTCTTTATCATTTCAAAAAAATGGTTAAGTGTAATATTCCCAAATGGGGAAGCAGCAATATATGAACACAATAATGGAAATACCAGTGAATAACATTATACCAATATGTGTAGAAACCATGGAGCCACTTTGTTAAGTAAATAAGCAGAAAATAAGTACAATAGAAGCAAGCACAACTCAAATAATCAAGGCGAACAAGCCTCCCATGAATACATATGCCAAATATGTGGTGCTGCTACATAGCAGAATTCTCATGAACAAGTACAACGCAGTTATAGATGGTACACTGCTAATGGAAATGAAAAAAAATAAAAATATACAAATTAATGGCTCATACAATGTTGGGAGTGAAGATATAGACTCCCAAACACAATTCCATGACAATCCGGAAAGGATTTCCTAGAATATGCAAAAATCTAGAAATATTGGAGTGCGGCCCTAGGGCTAAGTAGCAGCTGCAACTCAATAACTGGATGGAGATGGCTAAGGATGATACATATGAAATAGACCTCCTCCAATGGATCTTCCAAGTGAAATTTTGATCCTAACACTGAAGATCTCACCCTCTAAATCAAGCACTGCAATTCCCACTGCAAATGCTCACTGAAATAATGCATTCAAGGAGAGATACTACATTGTAGGTGATGGGAAATAAGTTGGCCAAGTGCCAAGATGTGAAATAAGCTCCAGAATTGTCCTCACTCATTTCCCAAAGGAAATAAAGCTTCCTCCATTGAAAAAATAGCTCCGAAAGTGGTGTTGTCAACCCTCCACTATAACACCGTGCAACGCAACCCAGCTCTAAACAGAAACTGCACTGTAGCTAAAGGAGGTAGCTTGGCCTCAAGCCTAGACGTCGAGAAATGAAATGCAATCTCCCTCAATAGGCCTCTCAGGAAAGGAGATGGGATTCCTAAACAGGAACACCTTGTGCTAAGAAACACAACAATCTCAACTAAACAGCTGATGAATGCACAATAGTCACACAGTCCACAAAATCAATAATCAATAACATGTCTTGCTATGGCTGCCTTACCCTCCTTATAAAAAAGTGTGAGCGTTCTTACCTTGGGTCCCATACAATAGGGTTTCCTCCACCAAGGGATCTTCCTCCCACTATCATTACGTTGTCTCCACAAATGATCTCCACCATTCATTCCAGTGTTGTTGACTTGGTCAAACTTGACCTTGTCCACATGCATTTGCCCCTATTCACACTTGAGGGTGAAAAATCCAGCTATTATTATGATCCCTTTTCACATCATGAGGGATTTTATTCATACTTTAGAAATGTATGGGCCTCCTTACCCATTTATTCATCTCCTAGGTGTCAAAAGAAAAAATCAATATTCCAATTAGCTGCATGCTAATTTTGGAATATTACAGTCCTCCCTTCCCAAATGTTTCTTTTCCTCTAGTAACTGCAAGGATAGAACTAAGAAGTCTCCCCTCCTCCTCCTGTACCATCCACATATGATAAACTCCTCCAAGTAATAAGATGTTGTCTCATCAATAACTCTCCATATTGCCCCTCCCAAGCATGCAAGCTAGCTAAATAGCTATCATCATGAAGAAGTAAAATACTCAAGGAGGAAACAAGATGTTGTATATAGGTCCCTTTGAGGTATGAAATTTGAAATACATTGGGAACCATCAGTCCCATGTGGATCCTCCATCCCCAAGCTATCATCCATGCAAAATGAGTTACCTCCCAACATGGCCACTCATAGAAAAGTTCCTCCCAATGATTTATGAGAGGCATAACCCAAGCGCTCCAATCAATCCCATGGTCCACCTCATAAAGAATCAAGTGTTTTAATATAGTGGCCATATCACCTCCCATGCTCCCCTTGGAACATGTAATGCAAAAAGTGTAGGAAATTTCTTCCCCCAAGGACACATCCAAGCAATGTGTCTCTCTTCCAATCATGTTCCCAATAAATATAAGGGCACCATCAGTAAATGGAATCATGATTAGCATCATGCTAGCTGCCATATGTAATAAGGGATAAGGACAATGATCCCTCAAATACACCAACGTAGTTTTACTCTCAACTACATCAGAAAATGCCATGGTGTGTGGCTTCCCAACTACTTGCTTGCTGCCCCAATCTCCTCACAAGTTTGGAGAAAGTGTATGATGTATGGTGCAAAGTGAGCATGTCCTGCATAACATATCATCTCCCCAAGTCCTCCTAGGGAGTGGCCATCATCAATGTTGCTTATGGTCTCAAATAGACCATGAAGTCTAGAAGGAAGAATGCTCCTTCTTGAAGCAATGTACTGAACATACATGGTTAACGAATGCATATATTCATCATATAAATCACTATGCAACCAAAAATTATCCTTACCATATGCTTTTCTCATGCAAATGGAATGGCTCATAGATAAATCTCCTCTTATCCTCAAATAGAAAACAGGTGGTTGTGTTAACTCCCCCCAAGAGTTATGTATCTCCTCCATCTCCACATGATCCATGCATCTCCTTAAATGTTGATATATCTCCTCCTCAAAGCCTTCCCAAATGTACCCCTCCATGATGGTGTGGTATGCTCTCATAGAATAAGACTGGCTGAAGAGAAAATCCTCATGATATGCTTGTAGTAACTTCTCCTTGAGCTTCAAATATCTAGATAAGAAGATCCTACCATGATAGTAGATGACCCCATCTTTGACTGAATATCCCTCCTCATGCAACTGGTCATCCAATATCTTACAAGTAAAAATATCCTTGGAATAATCCACCAACATCTGGGATTTCAAATATGGATCTATCCTCCATAGTGATAGCACTAATTATCTATCACAAAGAACATCTGTCATATGGCTATCCTCCTCTTTGACATCTCCCATGCCAAATATGCAAGTTGGAAGGTTGCTATCCTTCCTATGCTTCTCCTGCCAGAACACAGAATCTGGAATGAGAGTGGGTAATGATGATGTTGGGAGAATGCCTCTCCTCTCCTTAATTCTACCCAAGACTCTCAACGCTGTAACAAGCTCTCACAAGGTTCTCACGCCTCTGGAATCAATGAGTGGTGCACCCAAATGTGAAGCATGCCTCATCATCTGCTGATCTGGTGGTATCCTTGGTGAAATGCCTCAGTGCAATGAGACATCAATATCAAGAGTAGACTGCATACATGAATGGATAGAATTGTCCCTACCCTTGTTGCACAATTCAGTCTCCCGCTTCTGTGCATCAACCCTTTGAAATATATTGGGGTGTGTGCTCCTCATCATATGATGTTGGTCATCCTCCCTACCTCCTCCTTTTCTCTGCATGGTTTCTTAATCTATCAACAATGGCACATGCTGATCATGGGTTGTGCCTTGATCTCCACATATGAGATCATGGGGAATTCCTTGCAATGATACAAGAATCCCTCTTGTTGGAGAAAGTGCTCCACCTACCTCTGCATGAGGTGTTAGATATGCTCTAGACATGACAATGATGTTGCCCTCAACCATCTCTTCCTCCTTAATATGAGTGGGAAACCTTTCAATAAGTGGATCCTCTTTTGAAAAAGGGATCTCCATTCCCTCTTATCCAAGAATATGAGACAAAGATCTTGCCTCTCCAACATTTTTCTGAAATGGATTTGAGTTTGTAGGTCCTTTCAACCCATGCAAAATTTTGGTTTGTTTTGGTTTGTTTAACTTCATCAAAGATCTTTTAGAATGTACTCCATCAAACCTTTCTACTAATCTCTTAGTGAACTTTGCATAAGAAGAATTATTTGCATTTTTTAATGAAAAGGACTCAAATATCCACCAAGCATAGGCCTTACCTTCAAAATGTAGCGTTGTAACTTTGATGGCTTCATCTTCAAAAACTTGGTGCTGCTGCAAATAGGTGTGTAGCTCCTCCACCCAAGCTCTAGTTGAACATGTTGGCGACCCATCAAAAGTAGATAGAAATAATCTACCCTTGTCATGCTGCTTGCTCCTCTTCACCTTGATCTTGCAAAACTCTTGGAAGCTAATGTGATCCTTGAACCTCTTAGTTTGAGATTCATATTCCTGCAGATAATCCCTAAGAGTCTCCTCCTTAGGAATTTTTTCTTCTTTCATCTTCCTCATGGTAGATCTGGGCATATGACTGCGCTATGCATAATAATGTGTGGCTGCATGCTCACACTCATCATGTAAAAATCTAGTGTTTGCTTCAGATTCAAACTCTCTTGGAGATTATCTACACATCTCCCTCCTCATCTTCTAATGCTCTGCATAGTTTGAGAGAGAAGCTTTGAAAGCCTCTCTTCCTTCCTTCCTCCAAATAATGGAGTCTTATTTTTGTATTTTATGTTCATCTCTTCTTCTTCTTGTCCTCTTGATAGCATAATGGCTGAGATCCACAGGCTGAGCCAATTTTATTCTTTGATACCACTGTAATATTCCCAAATGGGGAAGAAACAATATATGAACACAATAATGGAAATAGCAGTGAATAAAATTACACCAATATGTGTAGAAACCATGGAGCCATTTTATTAAGTAAATCAGCAGAAAATAAGTACAATAGAAGTGGTCACAACTCAAATAATCAAGGAAAACAAGCCTCCCATGAAAACATATGCCAAATATGTGGTGTTGCTACATAGCAGAATGCGCATGAACAAATACATCATATTTATAGATGGTACACTGCTACTGGTAATGAAAAACAATAAAAATATACAAATTAATGGCTCGTAAAATGTTGGGAGTGAAGATATAGACTCCCAAACACAATTCCAAGACAATCCGGAAAGGATTTCCTAGAATATGCAAAAATGTAGAAATGTCGAAGTGCAGCCCTAGGGCTGAGTAGCAGCTGCAACTCAATAACTGGATGGAGATGGCTGAAGATGATACATATGAAATAGAACTCCTCCAATGGATCTTCCAAGTGAGATTCTGATCCTAACACTCAAGATCTCACCCTCCAAATCAAGCACTACAATTCCCACTGCAAATGCTCACTAAAATAACGTAGTCAAGGAGATATAATGTGCTGTAGGTGATGGGAAATAAGTTGGCCAAGTTCCAAGATGTGAAATAAGCTCTAGAATCTTCCTCACTGATTTCCCAAAGGAAAGAAAGCTTCCTCCTCTAAAAAAATAGCTTCGGAAGTGGTGTTATCAACCCTCCGCTGCAACACCCTGCAACACAACCCAACTCTAAATAGAAATTGCATTGTAGCTTGGCCTCAAGCCTGGATGTGGAGAAATGAAGTGAAAGCTCCCTCAAGAGGCCTCTCAAGAAAGGATATGGAATTCCTAAACATGAATACCTTGTGCTAAGCAGGACAACAATATCAACTAAACAACTGATGAAAGCACAATAGTCACATAGACCACAAAATCAATAATCAATAACATGTATTGCTAGGGCTACCTTTCCCTCCTTATAAAAAAGTGTGAGCCTTCTTACCTTGGGTCCCATACATTAGGGTTTCCTCCACCAAGGAATATTCCTCCCACTATCACTGCACTGTCGCCACAGACGATCTCCACCATTCATTCCAGCGTTGTTGACTTGGTCAAACTTCACCTTGTCCACATGCATTTTCCCCTGTTCAGACATGAGGGTGAAAAATTCAGCTATTATTATGATCCCTTTTGACATGATGAGGGATTTTACTGCTATTTTATAAATGTGTTGGCCTCCTTACCCATTTATTCATCTCCTAGGTGTCAAAATAAAAAATCAATATTCTAATTAGCTGTAATGTTCCCATTTTAGCACATGGCTAAATGGAACATTAAAGTTTTGCTTTTATCACACAAAAGCTAAATAAATGGGTAATGAGGCCCATGCTCATGAAAAGCATGAATAAAATCCCTCATAATGTGAAATGGATCATCAGAGTAACTTGATTTTTCACCCCCAAGTGTGAAAAGGGGCAAATGCATGAAGACAAGGTCAGGTTTGACCAAGTCAATAGCACTTCCATAGGAGGAGTGGCTTACTTTAGAAGATAGCACAGTGTGAATGAGGAAGAGGATATTTGGTGGAGGAAACCCTAAATGGATGGGACCCATGGAGAGAGATCTTTCACTTTTTTAAAAGGAGGGCAAGGCAACCATTATTTGACATGCTATGGATTATTGATCTCATTGTCTATTCAGACAATTGTGCATTCTTGGCTGTTTAGAAAGAATTGTCGGGGAATTCCTGTTTAGGATTTCTTCACCTTCTTGAGAGGCCTCTTGAAGGATTTTTCTTCATTCTCCATATCTCTTGGCTCAAGGCCAAAGCTTCTCCTATCAGTTACTGCATTATTTCTGCTCAAGTATAATGTAGTGTTGCTAGGGTGTTGCAATGGAGGACACCATATACCATTTCCTTGGCTCATCTGTCAGAGGAGGGAGCTTATATTCCTCTGGTAGGTTAGTGAGGGAGATCCAGGAGCATATTGTAGATCATTGGCATCAGGCCAAGCATTTCTCTTCACCAACAACACATTCCCTTCCCTAGACTGCGTTATTTCTGAGTGTACTTGCAGTTGGGACTTGCTCCACATGTTTGGAGGGTGAGATCTTAGGTGAGAGGATCAGCGTTTCACTATAGAGATCCTTTGGATGCGATTCAGCCATCTATTTCAGCATCATCAACTATCTACATCCATTTACAGTTTTGAGTTGCAGTTGTTGCCCAGCAACTCCGACATTTCTGCAGATTTTTCATTTTGTACTTATTGCAGCCAATCCACTCAAGGATTGTGTATTGTATGTTTCCAGGGGTTGAGATTTTAATCCCCCTTCTTTATTTGAGCCACATATTGTTGTATCCATGTATTGACATTATTTGCAGCATTTTTTCCTCATAGATTGCGCAATCATAGCCAGGACCTCTCTTATATAGCAGTATTTCTCCATATTTCATGTACATGTTTCATTGAGGCTGCATTGCCTAGCTTGAGAGATCATTTCCTCAAGATCTTTTATACAATTTGTTGCTACTATAATCTAATGTAATGGTTATGTGGATCTTTTGGCATTTTGGTTTTAATTCATTCACTACTATTTCCAGCTCATGTTTATGAATTGTTGATCTCCATATTGGCAATACCTTGAGATATTCCCAATAGTGTAGCTATTCCTAATTTGGGAACATTACAGTGGTATCAAAGAATGATCTCTGGCTCAACCTGTGAGTCTTAGCAAAATAATATCAAGATGATGAAGAAGATGAGTTCTCTCATCTATTTTCAGATCTAGAGAGAACCTTTCCAAGGAGGTCAAGAAGAATGAAGGAGGAGAAGTGGAAGGACCATGCACTTCCTATCATCATAGAAAATAAGGAATGAAGCATGAAGAACACTTGGAATTTGAAATTCTAAGTGATTATCTGGCTAAATACCGAGCTAAACCTAGAGCCTTCAAGGAGACTCTAGCTTTGCCAAAATTTATTCAGCAGAAAGAATAAAGAAGACCCCACAGCTTCGGGATGATGAGAGGCAATAGATTTCTATTTTCCACATTTGATGGATCATTCACATGTGTAGTAGAGGTTTGGGTAAAGAAGATAGAGGCTTTCTTCCTGCTACATCCTATAGTAGACAGAGAGGCTGTAGAAATTACAGCGCTGCACCTTGAAGGTGAAGCAAATAATTGGTGGATCAACCATCTAAGCCATACAAGGGTTTCTACTCTTGTTGAGTTTTCTCAGAGATTTATCAAGAGATTTGGCAAAAGGAGGGAGGAGCCCTCACCACCAGTTGATGAGGCATGTACCAGCGGTGTTGAGACCATGGAGGAGAAGCCTTCATCTTCAACATTTTGGGAGGCCAACACTTATGAGGAGGAAACTCTTGCAGCCTTGCAAAGAGCTTCCACATTTCACCAAGGTATGATTGAAAATCCATCTCTTGTCATTTCAGAAAACACTTTGGATGGGTCTATATCATTGCATAAAGTTGATCTAGAGTAGCAGAATATCATTGCGCTGAGAAATCATGGAGGAAGGAGGAATAAATCCTAATGTGAGCACTCAAAATACAGCTTCATTCAGGAAGCCATGAAGGAAGCAGAGAGAAGGAGTAGAAATCTGGAGATAAGAAACTCTTTCTCTTCTCTAGATGACACTCTCTCAATGAGCATGCCACAGCTCAAAGAGAGACTTCTACTTGAAAGAGGTCCAAGGCCTCTTTGGTTTTGGAAGGACATGCATGAGGAGGAGATCTCCCGGAGAGATTTAAGTAGAGGTGCACTCCCACACATCATGGAGTGCAAGATTCTCCATCAATTTGAGGAGGTACTTCCCTTCTCTCAAGAGAAGATAGTAGATGGAGGACATCTTCTGATGGATAACATATCTCATGCTTGTGTTAGACATCCCTTGAGCCATACACAACATGATGTGAGGTTTTTGTGTACCACCTATTTGGATCCTCATAGGGTCAAATTGATCCTTGGGAATATTTCATTTCAAGATCCCATGAAATGCAGTAATCTGATTTGGGATGATGGTAGCCCTCATGGGAGGAGTACCAAGATGAAGGATGGAAGAAGGCATCCACAATTGGTTGAGTGGATGTGGATTGTGAGCAAGAAGTGGGTGAGCTACTTGCAAGTTTATGATATCGGGCAGTAGGAGGCTTGGCTGCGTTGGTTACTCTTGAAGGAGTTTGGCCATCACTTGGCATACACTCTTTCCAAGGGTAGGAGGATGGAGAAGATGTGGCAGGATGCTGACATCATGGAATAGCAAAGAGTATGGGTGCATAGTGATGATGCAACATTCATATCATTCACTATGTATTCATCTATCTTGCATGATGAGATCATGAGGAAGTAGAAGAGACATTTGTTTTTGGGGTCATTCTTTGGAGAGAAATGGCAGATTTGCTCTCATTTCTTGTATGATGTTGCAGGAGTAGGAGATGGCACTATCATGGTGCAAAGGGGATACTTCTTGACCTTTGATGATCAGGAATTACTTCCACCGTGGGAGAGATTCCATATGTGCAGCAACATTAATGTAGGGTTGCCCATCTATGTTGAGGAAGCAGAGGGCAACAATGTTGTGCCATCTAGAGATTATCTAGTACCTCATGCAGAGGAAGGAGGAGCTTTTGCTCCAGGTAGAGGTATTCTTGCATATTTTCAAGGAAGTCCCCAGGATCTCATGTGTGGAGATCAAGGCGCAACTCATGTTTTACATGTGCCATTGTTGAGGACGTGTGGAACCTTGGAGAGACAAGGAGGAGATAGGGAGAAGACCCAGTATCATGAGATGAGGAGTAAACATCCCTATTCATTTCTAGAGGTTGATACACCTAAGAAGGTGATTGGATTGCGCAGTGGAAGCATGGAGAGTTTTTTCCATTCATATATTCAGTCATCTCTTGTTGAGGATGTCTCATTGCATGGAGACATTTTGTTGGGGAGACCACCAGACCAGTAGAGGAGGAGGGATGCTTCACATTTTGAGGCACCATTCATTGATCTCAGAGGAGTGGAGACCTTGGGAGATAACCATATGATAGATTTCCTTCATGAGGAATCATCAGCGCTGTCACTATGGAGGATAGATTTATGTTGGAGCTCTGGGTTGTTGGTGGAGAATTCCCAAGATCATCTTGTTTGCATGATATTGACAAATCAACATATGAGGAGATGCATAGATCATGTGCAGATGGAGGAGATACATAACTCTTTGGAGGAGCTAGCACAACCACCTCTTTTCTCTTTGAGGATGAGAGGAGACTCATTTTTGAACCACTCCATTTTCATGAGAAAAACTTATGGTGAGGGTATTTTTTCTTTGCATGATGATTTGTATATTCATCCCTTAACCATATATGTACAGGATGTTGCTCCAAGGAGGAGCATTCTTCTTTTTAGACCCCATGGTCTACTTGAGGCCATAAGCACTATTAGTGACCACTCCCTAGGAGGACTTGGGGAGGAAATGTATTTATGAGGACATACTCACCTTGCAACATGCATCATTTACTTTCTCCATACATTTGAGGAGAGTAGGACAGAAAGCAAGTGGTTGAGAGGCCACACTTTCTTTCATACTCTTTTGCAGTTGAGGGTCAAACTACATTGGTTACAATTGAGGGACCATTGTCCTTCTCCCTTGCCACACATGACAACAAAAATGGTTCTCATTATGGTTCATTATGGTGTTATTGTCTTTGTATTTGTTGAGAGCATGATTGGGGGAATGGCACATTGGTTGGATGTGTCCCTTGGGGGAGAGATCTCCCACATTATTTGCATTGCATGTTCTAATGTGAGAGGACATGTGGCCACTACAACAAAACATTTGTTTCCATTTGAGGTGAGCCATATGATTGATTAGATTCCATATGATGGTGACTTCCAACTCATCACATATGAGATGATTTCGGACAACATGTTTCATAATGTTGGAGGAGAGATCCTTGGAGGTCTAGTCTTCATTTTTCCACTAGAGGGAAACTTTATTGCAGCCCAAGCTCAGCATATACTATACAATTATCCTAAGTGGAGAGGAGGACAGCATGGGGTAGGCTATTTTTTCTACCAAGATCAGATTCTGAGCCCACCTACATTGTAGGAGCCAAAGGTGGAAGATGATTATCGGGACTTGCCATGTTGGGAGGTAACTCACTTTGTATGGATGATTGCTTGGGGGATGGAGGATCTACATGAGGAAGATGTTCCTCAACATATTTCAAACTCCATGCCTTGGGTGGAGGTTATTCAGTTCTATCCTTGCAGTTGCTTGAGGGCAAGCAACATTTGGGAGGGGAGGACTCTAATGTTCCCATTTTAGCACATGGTTAAGTGGAACATTAAAGTTTTTCTTTTATCACCCAGCAACTAAATAAATGGGTAAGGAGGCCCATGCTCATGAAAAACATGAATAAAATCCCTCATAATGTGAAAGGGATCATTAGAGTAGCTTGATTTTGCACCCCCAAGTGAGAAAAGGGGAAAATGCATGAAGACAAGGTCAGGTTTGACCAAGTCAACAGTGCTGCCATAGGAGGAGTGGCTTACTTTAGAAGACAGCGTAGTGGGAATGAGGAAGAAGATATTTGGTCGAGGAAAACCTAAATGGATGGGGCCCATGGAGAGAGAGCTTTTCCTTGTTTAAAAGGAGGTCAAGGAAACCATTATTTGACATGCTATGGATTATTGATCTCATTGTCTATTCAGAAAATTGTGCATTCTTGGCTGTTTAGCAAGAATTGTCGGGGAATTCATGTTTAGTATTTCTTCACCTTTTTAAGAGGCCTCTTGAAGGATTTTTCTTCATTCTCCATATCTTTTGGCTCAAGGAAAAATCTTCTCCTTTCAGTTACTGTGATATTTCTACTCAATTATAATGCAGTGTTGCTGGGATGTTGCAATGGAGGACACAATATACCATTTCCTTGGCTCATCTATTAGAGGAGGGAGCTTCTATTCCTCTAAGAGGTTAGTGAGGGAGACCCAGGAGCATATTGCAGATCATTGGCATCAGGCCAAGAATTTCTCTTCATCAACAGCACAGTCCCTTCCCTAGACTGCGTTATTTCTGAGTGTACTTGCAGTTGGGACTTGCTCCACATGTTTGGAGGGTGAGATCTTAGGTGAGAGGATCAGCCTTTCACTCTAGAGATCCTTTGGATGAGATTCAGCCATCTATTGTAGCATCATCAGCTATGTACATCAATTTCCAATTTTGAGTTGCAACTGCTGCGCAACAACTCTGCATTTCTGAAAATTTTCCATTTCGTACTTATTTCAGCCAATCCACTCAAGGATTGTGTATTGTATGTTTCCAGGGTTTGAGATATTAATCTCCCTTCTTTATTTGAGCCACATATTGCTATATCTATGTATTGACATTATTTGCAGCATTTCTGCCTCATGGATTACGCAGTCATAGCCAGGGCCTCTTTTATATAGCAGTATTTCTCCATATTTCATGTACATGTTTCATTGAGGCTGCATTGCCTAGCTTGAGAAATAATTTCCTCAAGAGCTTGTATGCAATATGTTTCTTCTATAATATAATGTAATGGTTATGTGGATCTTCCGACATTTTGGTTTTAATGCATTCACTGCTATTTCCAGCTCATGTTTATTAATTGCTGATCTCCACATTGGCAATATCTTGAGATATTCCCAATAGTGTAGTTGTTCCTAATTTGGGAACATTACATTAGCTGCATGCTAATTTTGGAATAGTACATTAAGGAATATTAAACAAATAATGATTTGTTTAATTATTCTTAGATGATTTAGTCAAATTTAACAAGGAATAATAAATAAATAATTATTCAAATAATTATTCCTCAAGAAAAATAAGAAAAATAATGATTTATCTAATTATTTCCCATTATTGGGTTAAATATGACCAGGAATATGATTTAAAAAATGGTTTAATTAATTATTCCTAGAGAAAAATTGAATAAAAAGATTTATTTAACTATTCCTCATGGGGTTTCTTGTTTTAATAAAAAATAACTTAATAAAATATGGTTTATTAAATTATTGCGTATAGTGAAAGCAATTTTTCTATGGTAAAATTGGGCTTCCATGGTGTACTTCGATCCATCTAATTAGAAATGGTTAGATGACCAATTTTTGGTGATAACATATCTGGCTTAGGGGTATTTTCTTCCTAAATACTATGAAGAACCCCTTGTAGGTCACCTTCTTAAATCAGTTCCATTAATCATTGGTTATCTTCGTCTATAAAAGCAGAGAAAAGTGTGCACCACACAAATAACTTCCGATATAGAATATTTAGAAGGATCATTGAATAGGTTGCTAAAGTGTCTCTTCCCCAACCTGAATCATTGTGAAAAAGTGGTGGCCTTATCTCCTTCCTCATCATTCACTGCCATGGTGGTAATGTGGGATTTTCTCCCTTTCATGAAATTTTGAAAAAAAATAAATTGTATTATGAGAGGGGGGAGGGGGAGGGGGGCGGGGGGGGGGGGGTACAGATAGATATTTATAAAGTCATAATAATTTTTCCTTACTTTTACTGATTTCTATACGTGACTTTAATTAATTCAATTTGTGTATGCACGTGACTTTCTTAAAAGAAACTTTCGTATTCTAGTGAGCTTATTAGACAGATAAATCTTCTGAAACTTTACTCAGCCAAATGCATCATTTATTCATTAGATATTTAGTAAGAAATAAACATGTGCAATAAGAACAGAAAAAAATCATCATAGATAAGAAACACACATGAACACCAGGATTTAAGGTGGAAACCCAAGTCAAGAGAAAACCACTGTTGTTGTCGTCTTTGTCTTCAATGTTTATTATATAGAAAACTGCTTACAATGTTGTACTGATGCAGACTCATATCAGTACGCAAGCACCCACCTATAGAAGGCTACAACCTTCTCTCATTTTCCAGCTACTACTGGAAGGGAGCTCCAACCCCCTGGTCTCGTTTACCAGCCACTATTGGAAAGGGGCTTCAACCCCCTGAACTGATCACCAGCTTCTACTGGCCGGAAGCTTCGACTTCCACACTGAAGGCTTCTGCCCTCATAACCACTGCAGACCACATTTCATAAATTTTCACACTGGATCCAACACCTTCAACACAACACAAATTGTAAATCGACACCAATAGCCATAAACCAATATTCAAAAAGAACAATGAGATCATTGTAACTAGATCACAACAATAAACCCAGACTTTTGAATTAACACGTAGAATCGACTTCAACCTTGATCATTCATAAAACCAAATGTATATGCTAATTTACTTACTGCAACCTGCATGTATATGCGCTTTCCTGTGGACGAACCTGCATATAGATCTTTATATACTGAAATTAGGAATCTAATAAGACTCAGAATAGATTAGAGACATTCATGCATACTTTGTCATATTTATAGAACCCTTATTCAGTCAGTAGCATCCATCATATTCAATCAACCAGTCATCGATCATATTTATACATAATCAACTAGTAGCATAAACAATATTTAAATAATCCAGATCTACATGAAGACTTCATTGACAGACAACAAAAACATAGCAGAAATGATCAAACATTTTCTTCAGCGATCTTCAGAAAAACCCTAACTTCCATACGTGCTTTTTCTGAAACGAACCCGCGAGTATATGCGCTTTCACCATGACGAACCAACATATATATATGTAAAAATCACAAGAATTTGTAACACTTCTAAGCAGAAAACTTGCTCAGATCATATCATTTACTTTAGCAATTATGTGCCAGACCATAGATCTAAACAACTCATAAACAGATCATGCAAATACATAGTCATTTAAGGTCTAGATATCCTGATCCATTATTGTATTCATGAGTGTATCAGATCTATCTATTGAATATAGCACAATCCATGCAGATATACTTCAGACTAAAGTATTCATTCAATTCTCATTCATATACACACTCTTGCACTATGATCTTCTCCTCCTTATATAGTTTGAGGCTTATCCAATACCATGAGCCAAAAACCACACTAGTGCTGGTGGTATTCTTGGACGGGATCAAATAGCCATTATTGCACTCAATATTGTGGGCTAATACCATGGTAAAGACCCTTGGTATCATAAAATGAGTGCATAAATACATACGCTACTTTTCTTCTTTGTACCTGCGTGTATACACAACTTTTCTTCACCAAAACTATGTATACACTAATTTTGGATTTATATTCGGGTTCCCTTAATCAAACCTGCGATTATACACGGGTTCCATTCATCAAACCTGCGTATACATCTTGAAAATTTACCTTTATCATTCCTCTCCTTGAATGGAATTCACCTTCACATACGATTGACGACATATGGATATCAATTTTACATCTTCAAAAAATAGGTTTCTATCAAAAAAATGAAATCATCGAGTAGGTTGCCATCAAGGACAACGTATTACATGATAATGCCAACAATCTCCCCCTTTGTACTTGATGGAAATCATGTTGGTGTTTGATCACCACACCTTGTAGATACCTGATAGATACATAAATTATAAGGATTTTTCAAACACCAAGTTACTATCCTCCTTTGATGTCAAGAGAAAAGGGAGAACCGATACAAGAATGCCGAGATCTATGTTGCACTATACGGACTATACACCCCGTGAACACATGTTGTAGCTTCAAAATAGATTTGCAAGATTCAAGAACCTTTCCTATCACCAAGGATGCATACATACATAAATTACCCAACCAAGTTGGTTTACATTTTTTACTCAAGCACCCAACCAAGTCGGTTTTCAAATTTGGAAAAGTCCCTACATTACTAAATATGACAATCATTACATCATAGGTCTCAATATGACCCTTACAACAAATTACAGATATGACATTATAAGCAAGACCAAAGGATGCCAATAGAGAGATATCATTGAACATACTTCAGTAACCAACAAAATGCCAAAAATGTATTATATCCAGTAAGGCTAATGCTCCCCCTAAACCTATGCATCATGAGGATTTTAAACAAAAAATTCATCAACACATCTTCATCATGCAGATAAATATCAAGGAAAGGAAATGTACGTTGAAAAACAGTACTGCAAGTTGTACCCATCAACACCTAAGCAATAGAGCCAAAACATATATGAAAAATATTGTTCCAAAGGCTAACCCACATATTTTATGACAAAAATATCCATTCATGACTGTATATCAAGAAACTTGCGTATATACAAGATGATGCATCATGAAACCTGCATACCAAATTTAATCTTATGAAATCGAACTGATTAGATAAGTGAGTCAGAGACAACTCCCAGCTTTAGTTTGAGATATTCAAATGCTTCCTTGGGAAGAGGTTTAGTAAATATGTCACCAAATTTTTCTTTGGAGGGAAAATACTCGAATTTAACCTTTTTCTCAAGCACTTGTTCTCGTAGAAACTGATACTTGATAGGAATTTTCTTGGTTTTGGAATGCATAACAAGATTTTTTGAGATACTGATGGCATTTGTATTATCACATAGGATGGAGATGGGAGGAGAACATTTAATTTGAATATCTTGTAATGTATTTATTATCCAAAGAAGTTGTGGGAAACATGATGCAGAAACCACATATTATGTTTCTGCTATAAATAAGGAAATGGAACTTTGTTTCTTGTTTAAATAGGATACTAACTGGGGTCCCATATAAAATGCACCACCACTAGTTATTTTCCAATCATCAACATTTCCAACCCAGTCTGCATCTTTGTAAGCATGAAGAGTAATATCAACATTATTGGGGTACCATAGACCAAAATATTGAGTTCCTTGTATATATTTGAATATTATTTTTACGGCCTAAGGACGTGACTCTTTTGGATTGGCTTGGAATTTTTAAACAATCCCAACTGCATGCATGATATTCGATCTAGTCCCTGTTAGATAAAACATACTTCCAATCATAAATCTATACTTTGGTTGTTTTACCATGGGATAATCATAATGAGAACTGAGGTTAGATCTGGTCACCATTGGAGTGCTCAAAGGTTTGTAGTCTTCCATCCCATACTTCTTCAGGATCTTCTTGAGATATTTTTCTTGTGAGAGAAAGATGCCATATTTTTATTGTTGTACTTGTAAGCCAAGAAAATATTTTAATTCCCCAAGTAAACACATTTCAAATTATTGTTCCATAACAGAAGAAAATTTCTAACTCATGGATTATTCATTAGTCCCAAAATGATTCCATCAACATAAACAAAAATAATTAATAGTTTGTCATCCTCAATTTTTGTGTATAAGTTACTGTCTACAGATCCTTTTGTGAAACCTTGTTCTTGGAGATATTTTTCAAGACGATAGTACCATGCCCATGGGGATTGTTTTAGACCATATAGGGTATTTTTAAGTTTTCAAACAAGTTTTTCATCATTTCCCATAATTAATCCTTTTGGTTGTTCTATATAAAATTCTTCTTCCATATCACCATTAAGGAAATAATATTTTACATGCATTTGATAAACCTTGAATTGTTTAAAACTTTAAAATGCAAGAAAAATTTTTATGGCTTCAAGTCTGGCTACTGGTGCAAATGTTTCTTCAAAGTATATACCTTCTTATTGAGCATACCCTTTACAAACAATCTAGATTTGTTTCTAATTACATCTCCATTTTAATTTAACTTGTTTTTGTTCCAATAATTTTTTTATCATGAGGTATTGGAACCAATTCCCAAGTATTATTCTTTTCAATTTGATCAAGTACTTCATTCTGTTGGCAATATGATGCAGAGTGTTGTCCTTGATGGCAACCCACTGAATGAAGATGAAGACATGAGATTGTTGACATGTGTTGTCCTTGATGGCAAACCACTTGATGAAGTTATTCTTGACCTGATGGACTTGGTAAATGGTGTAAATCTAATATGAAATGATGTTTGTTAGCAATATGATGCTGAGTGTTATGGCAACCCACTTGATGAAGATGATGGAAACTTACTTGATGAAGTAAATATGATGTATCTACAGTGAGTACAGAAGGCAATGAAGAAAGGAATTCAGCATGTGCTAAATCTATGGTGAAAAGAGTATGTCTCAAGGCATACGCGGATTTGTCTAGGAGAAGTCAGTATGCACGCGGTAAATAACGTTCCAAGTCACGTATGGGCAAAAGCGCTCATAAAATGCAAAACCAAGGGGAGCCACCATGGTATTGACCCATTTTATTGAGTAATGATTCGTCTATGTGACCCCGTCCAGGAATACCATCGGAAGTAATGTTGTTTTGGCTCATGGTATTGAAAAAGGGTAAACCTATATAAAGAGAAGAAATTCATTGTGCAAGTGATGAGGGTGAGTGCATGAGTCTGAACTTGAATGAATACTTCTCTGTGAAGTATATCTGTATGAAAGGGTAAAGGTTGAATGATAGATCTGAATGCATGATGCACCATTGAAGAAAATAATGAAGAAGGGGAATACGGATACGAAATGCATTTGTATCTACTAGATACATTTATGGAGTGATTAGATACGTGATGAGGCGAACATACGTACGAAGTAAAGGGTTGAATCTGAATGAATATCTGATCTGAAGAAGTATGCAGCTCTGTAATGGTTGAAGATCCATACGCTAGTTCGCCGCAGAGGAAGCGCGTATATACACGGCTTCGCTGAAGAGAAAGCACGTATGCGCAATGAAATTGGATATGTAATATGTACAGAAGTATACGCTGATTTATGTGAACGGAAGTGCGTATATACGCGACATCAGAGAAAGGAAAACGCGTATGCAAACTAGGGTTTGCTGAAGTCTGTGGTAAGAAATGTCTGATATGTTCTACTGGTTTACTGATATCTGTCAATAAGTTATATGTATTTGTTTCATGGTTCACTGTGCTTAAAAGTATGGAAAGGGTCTAGTCTGAAAATATGATGAAACGTGGCCTGCAAGTGGTGTACTAAAGGAAGCTTTGGATCCAGTGTGAAAATTGATGAAACGTGGTCCATATTGGTGCTGAGGGTTGTAGCCTTCAGTCAGGGGGTCGTAGCTCCCTTCTAGGTGAGGCTGGTAAACAAGAAGCGAGGGGTCGTAGCTCCCTTCCGAGGAGAGGGCCGGTAGCGAGATCGGGGGGTCGTGGCTCTCCCTTCCGGAGAGGCTGGTAAAGAGAGTCGGGGGTTGTGGCTCCTTCCGAGGAGAGAAGACTGGTAAACAAGCGCGGTGGGTGCACTGTGTCTTGGTGAGGTACGCAACACATATGTTGTAAGATGTTTTTCTCTATAATAAAATATTGAAAGTGCTTGAGCAAGCTATGACCCGGTGGTTTTCTCTGAGCTTGGGTTTCCACCTAAAAATCCTGGTGTTCATGTGTGATGCTTTGTGTGATGGTTTATTCTGTTGTTACTGCACATGTTTACTGATAACTTAACATCAGATGAATGAATATTGCAAAGAACTAAGTTAGCAAATATCTGCATATTTAAATCCCTGCTAATACGCGAGTTGCATGAAGGATACCCGCGTATATACATGAGTTTACTAAAGGAAAGTAGCGTATGGGTTTTAGAGAGTGAAAAAGTAAAAATTTTGAATATGCTGTAAATAATGATTCACCCCCCCTCTCAGTATTTTTCCCAACAATTGGTATCGGAGCAGGTCCTTCTGCAGAAGCTTGATCGCTTGAAGGAGATCCGTCACAATGGGAAGTCATGAAGGAGTAACGTCTACAAAGCCATCTTTATTCAATGGAAGCAATCTGATATTCGGGAAGGTACGAAAAAAAGCTTATCTACAAAATCTTGGTGCAAAAGTATGGGCAATCATGAAAGAATGTGAACTAGAATCTAGAGATGAAAAGGATACTTCTGTGGATACTCTAGAAAACAATAACCTTCTTGAAGAAAACATTCAACTCAAAGTAAGCCTTGAAGAAAAGAGCTTAATCATAGAGACTCTTGAGAATCAGCGTGAAGCAAGAGAGAAACACATTGAGGAATTGGAGTGTGAAGTAGTAAGTCTAAGGAAGGATAATGAGAAAGTGAAATCTCTCAATCTTAGATTTGCTAAAGGTTCAGAAACCTTAGATGAGATTATCAAGGTACAATGGTATCCTCTTATAAAAACAGGTCTTGGATATACTGGGGAATCTTCCCAGACTTCAGCACCAAATTTTCTAAAAGCAGCCACAGCTGGTTCACTTCATTCAGCCACTCAGCTAGGGAACAAAGGATCTTTACAGGTAAAACATGATCATCTGAACACTAACAGGGAGATCTCTCAAAAGGGCTACAACCAACAGGTAAATTCTAATAGAAGATTTCATGATCACAGAAATTTCTACTTCAATGGACAATGTTTCTCATGTCACAATTTTGGTCATAAGCGGTTCAATGTGTTATATAAAACCATCATGACAAGAGAAGCAAGAGAGAAAAGGATGAATATTGAACCAAAGAAGAACACTATAACAACTTTTCTCCTCTTGAAAACGAAGTTGAATGTACTTATTGCAATAACTTTGGTCATGAAGAATGCGGAATGCGGGAGCAAGGTCTGACCAAAAGAACATGTTCCCTCAAGCTCTAAAGTGTGGAAAAGAAAGAAATGGCAGGTTGAAAATTGTGGCATAGCTTTATTTGCAGAAGGAGAAGAAAATCAATGGTACATTGATAGTGGATGCTCAAAACACATGACAGGTGACAAAAACAAACTTCTTGCATATAGTGCTCTAGAAAAGGAAAAGAACGTTACATTTGGAAATGATACTCTTGTTGTCATTAAGGGTAAAGGATCTGTTTTTCTAAAAGAAAAGGTGAAAGCTAATAATTTCATGTATGTGGATGGATTAAAGCATAAACTGTTAAGTGTAAGTCAAATGTGTGATCAAGGAACTGAAGTTGTCTTTAGTTCAAAAGAATGTATGGTACGTGATCTTGATACAGGTAAATTATCATAAAAGGAAAAGAAATCCAAGCAACTTGTATGTCTTGTGAAAAACTACAAAGATCAATGTTACTTGAGCAAGTCTTGAGAAAATTGGCTATGGCATAAGAAGGTTGGGGCATCGAGCTTCTCTCAAATCAACAAAGCAAATAGATTTCAAGGCATTCGTAGTCTTCCCAATATTAATCTACCAGAAAGTATCATATGAAAATCTTGTCAATTCAGTAAACAGACCCGAGTACGATTTAATGCCAAAGAAGGATCATCAAGTGAGCCTCTTGAACTCATTCATACTGACATATGTGGACCTATGAGGAAAAATTCACCACGTGGGGAAGAATACGATATCTTATTTATTGATGATTAATCTAGAATGTGTTGGATCGAGCTCATTAAACACAAAGATGAAGCATTTGAAAAATTTCGGAGCTTCAAAGCTCTAATTGAAAATGAATTGGATCTAAAAATCAAGTGTCTTAGATCGATCGAGGAGGAGAATATACATCAAATGAATTCCTTGAATTTTGTGAACTCTGTGGCATAAAGAAACCGATTCCCGCGCGTGGCACTCAACAAATAGGCGTAGCGAAAGAATGAATAGAACAATTCAACAAATGGCCAAAACTATGCTTTATGACTTCTTTAGACAGTGACACTACCGAAATGAGAAGCAACTCATATAGCAGTAAACATTCACAACAAAGCTCATGTTTGGGTAAACAGTGATAAAACTCCTTATGAACTCTGGTATGGCAAAACTGCCACTGTAAAGCATTTTAGAGTCTTTGGAAGCAAGTGCTTTATCAAAAATAATGATGAAAAGCTTGGAAAGTTTGAACCTAGATCAAATAAAGGAATATTTCTTGGTTACTCATCTACAAGCAAAGCATACAAATGTTATAATGAAAGGCTTCGAAAGATTGTTGAATGTGTTGATGTTGTTATTGATGAGTCTCCTGCAGCCCCTAAAGAAGAAAAACAAACAACAAATGAAGATGATGGTGACTTATTTCCTTCTGCTCTAAATAGAAATGATATAGACAGTGAATCCAATGAAGAACCTGAAAATGATCTATCTGAAAAAACTCCATCCAGATACGTTCAAAAGAATAATCCTGAATCTCAAATTTTGGGAGACAAGGAATCAGGTGTACGAACAAGGAGAACTTTTGTGGGATCTTCTAGTCATCTGACACTTCTATCCACAATTGAACCACTCAATGTCAATCAAGCCAACGAAGATGAATGTTGGAACCAAGCCATGAATGATGAGATTGATCAAATTGAAAAGAATGACACTTGGGATTTGTTACCAAGACCACATGATAAAAATGTCATTGGAACTAAATGGATTTTCAAGAACAAGTTAAATGAGAATGGGGATATTTGTAAGAAACAAAGCTGAAATTTGGTTTGCAAAGGGTATACTCAACAAGAAGGTATAGACTTTGAAAGCTTTTCTGTGGCTAGACTTGAAGCCATAAGAATGTTTCTTGCTTTTGAGATTATCAACAAATCAAAGTTTATCGAATGGATGTTAAATACGCTTTTCTTAATGGTGATCTAGAAGAAGAAGTATATATAGAACAATAGGAAGAGGATTCATTTTGGGAAATGATGAAAATCTTGTTTGTAGACTTAAAAAGGCTCTATATGGTCTCAAAAAAGCTCCAAGGGGATGGTATTATTGTCTTGACAAATATCTTCATCAACAAGGATTCTCAAAGGGGTCTGTTGATAGCAATTTATACACAAAAACTGAAAATGATAAACTATTGATTGTGGTTGTATATGTTGATGATATCATTTTTGGAAGTAATGAAGAATCTATCAGTCAGAAATTTGCTTCTACTATGCAACAAGAATTTGAAATGTCTTTACTTGGGGAACTAACATTTTTTCTTGGCTTTTAAGTGCATCAAACTACAGATGGCATATTCTTATCACAAGCCAAATATCTTAAGAAAATTCTGAAGAAGTATGGCATAGAAGATTGCAAACTTGTAAGTACACCAATGATAACCGGATGTAATTTCAGTTCTAATGATGACTCCCCCACGGTGACTCAACCAGAATACAGATCTATGATAGGAAGTCTACTTTATCTCACTGGGACAAGACTAGACATTATGCATGCAGTTGGGATTGTTGGACGATTCCAAGCTAATCCAAAAAGAGTCTCACACTTGTGGAAATTTGTCAAAGAATATTCAAATATCTTCAAGGAACTCAAGACTTTGGTCTGTGGTATCAAAAGAATGTTGATCTTACTCTTCATGCTTACAACGATATGATTGAAGTTTGGAAGTGTTGATGATCGGAAAAGCACTAGTGGTGGTGCATTTTATATGGGACCCCGGTTAGTATCTTGGTTCAGCAGGAAGCAAAATTCTATTTCCTTATCTACAGCAAAAGCAGAATATGTGGCTGCCGCATCTTGTTGCACTCAAATCCTTTGGATGATGCAAACCTTACAAGATTTCCAAATCAAATGTGATTCTCCTATCTCCATTATGTGTGATAATACAAGTGCCATTAGTATCTCAAAGAATCTTGTTATGCATTCGAAGACCAAGCACATTCCCATCAAGTATCATTTCTTACGTGAACAAGTGCTTGAGCAAAAAGTGAAGTTGGAGTATGTTCCCTCCAAAGAACAAATTGCTGATATATTTACTAAACCTCTGCCCAGGGAAGCATTCAAGTATCTAAGACAGAAGCTGGGAGTGTTCTCTACTAGTCAAAAGAACAAATCTGCATAAATTCAGAAGATTAAATAGGATACGTGGTTTTCCTGATATACAGTCACGTATATACGCGAATATATGAACATAAAGTCACGTATGGATAGTTGCTGACTATTTTTGGTTGGTGTCAGCATTGTGCAGTACTATTTGGCCCTTCTGGTTATGTTTCTGCCTGACAGAGCATCTGATATGAGGAAGACAGGTACAGGAAGGAAAAGTTCAGGGGGAGATGAAGGAATGTAAAAAATTTCTATGCTTCACTTTCCATACGCGGGTTCTATTAACAAAAGTCGCGTATACACGCGAGTTATAGCAGACACATTCGTGTATGCATTAAGGATAATAGATTTGGGATGACAGCTGAAGATCAGGAGTAGAGGTTCAGGGGGAGCATCAGTCTGATTGTTAATAACTGTATTATTGAATCTGTATCAGCTTAGTTTCTCAGTTCTAAATGATGATGACATGATACTTGGTTACTTATGTTGAAGATCATGGATGAGCCCGGATTGTTACTTAATGAAGAGTATCTGTTGGATGAGATGTAAGTCTTATGATCCAGAGATATGAACAGATCATGCAGAGTTTGTTGCTGATGACTTGCTGTTAAAGGTGTTTCAAGTTGCACAAGTTAAGGAGGAGCCTTGGCCATTTGGAAAGGATGCATTGGATGCACATTATTAGGGGGAGAGTGACATTGTTGAGTATAATGCATTGTTGGCATTATGTTGATTCTGAAAAATGATCTCTTTCTTGAGGTCTTTTTGGTATTGGTCATAAAAGTCATATTTGTAATTTGATGAAAAGGTCTTGTTGAGACCCATGATGTAAAATTGTAATATTCAGTCATGTAAGGACTAGTCGTTTTTGTAAACCCACTTGGTTGGGTAGCTGAGTCAAATTTGTAAAACCCACTTGGTTGGGTAGTTGAATTGAAATTTGTAAACCCACTTGGTTGGGTATTTGAGTCTCATATGTAAATCCACTTGGTTGGATCTTTGATGTAAGTATGAGTTCTTGGTGATAGGAAGGTCATAGAGTCATGTACTTCATTGAAAAATATGTTTGAAGATTCAGCATGAACTCAGGGAGCTTGATTAATTTCGGTATATATCCAGGTCTGAAGCAGCTTCTTCCACATTAGGAGAAAAGGGGAGAGTATGTTGGTTTTGATCGCCCTTTGCCCTTGATGTCAAAGGGGGCGAGTGACATGGTGTTTGAATGAAGAGAAAGATGGTGTTTGAATGAAGAGAAAAGAATGGTGTCAAAATGGAAAGTGACATCGTTGTCATTGTATTTGCAATATTTTGCTCTGTTGTAGTAACCAAACACCATCGTGGTTGCCATCAAGTCCAAAGGGGGAGATTGTTGGCAATATGATGCAGAGTGTTGTCCTTGATGGCAACCCACTCAATGAAGATGAAGACATGAAATTGTTGACATGTGTTGTCCTTGATGGCAAACCACCTGATGAAGTTATTCTTGACCCGATGGACTTGGTAAATGATGTAAATCTAATATGAAATGATGTTTGTTAGCAACATGATGCTGAGTGTTATGGCAACCCACTTGATGAAGATGATGGCAACTTACTTGATAAATTTGTGCTTGATTATGTCTTGATGAACTAAATCGGATGTATCTACAGTGAGTACAGAAGGCAATGAAGAAAGGATTTCAGCATGTGCTAAATCTATGGTGAAAAGAGTATGTCTCAAGGCATACGCGGATATGTCTAGGATAAGTCGCGTATGCATGCGGGAAACAACGTGCCAAGTCACGTATGGGCAAAAGCGCTCATAAAGTGCAAAACCAGGGGTAACCACCATGGTATTGACCCATTGTATTGGGTAATGATTCATCTAAATGACCCGAAATCAGGAATACCATCGAAAATATAATGTACTGGTTTTGGATCATGGTATTGAAAAAGGTAAAAAACCCCCATATAAGGAAAGAAATTCATTGTGCAAATCATGAGTGTGGAGTTCAAGATGTACGAACGAATGAATACTTCTCTACGAAGTATGTACGAATGGAAAGGGTAACGGTTTGATGATAGATCTGAATTTGTGATGCACCTTGAAGATGATGAAGAAGGGGATCTAGATCTGAAATGCATTTGTATCTACTAGATCTATTTATGGAGTGATTAGATCTGTGATGAGGCGAACATATGTCTGAAATAAAGGGTTGAATCTGAACTGAATATCTGATCTGAAGAAGTATGCATCTCTGTAATGGTTGAAGATCCATACGCTAGTTCGCCGCAAAGGAAGCACATATATACGCGGCTTTGCCGAAGAGAAAGCGCGTATGCGCAGTGAAATTTGTACAGAGGTATACGCTGGTTGATGTGGACTGAAGCGCGTATATACGCGACATCAGTGAAAGGAAAGCGCGTATGCAAACTAGGGTTTGCTGAAGTTTGTGGTAAGAAATGTCTGATCTGTTCTGCTGGTTTACTGATATCTGTCAGTGAGTTATATGTATCTGTTTCATGGTTGACTGTGCTTAAAAGTATGGAAAGGGTCCAGTCTGAAAATATGATGAAACGTGGCCTGCAAGTTGTGTTCTATTGAAGTTGTTGGATCCAGTGTGAAAATTGATGAAACGTGGTCCATATTGGTTCTGAGGGTTGTAGCCTTCAGTCAGGGGGTCGTAGCTCCCTTCCAGGTGAGGCTGGTAAACGAGATCAGGGGGTCGTAGCTCCCTTCCAGGTGAGGCTGGTAAACGAGAGCAGGGGGTCGTAGCTCCCTTCCAGGAGAGGCTGGTAAACGAGTCAGGGGGTTGGAGCTCCCTTCCAGGAGAGGCTGGTAAACGAGCGCAGGTGGGTGCCTGCGTGCTGGTCAAGTCTGCGCCAGCACATATGTTGTAAGATGTTTTCTCTATAATAAAATATTGAAGGCTAAGCAACTGCAGCAGTGGTTTTCTCCCGACTTGGGTTTCCACCTAAAAATCCTGGTGTTCATGTGTGATGCTTTATGTGATGGTTTATTCTGTTGTTACTACACATGTTTACTGATAACTTAACATCAGATGAATGACTATTGCAAAGAAATAAGTTAATAAATATCTGCATATTTAGATCTCTGCTAATACGCGATTTGTATGAAGGATATCAGCGTGTATACGCGAGTTTGCTAAAGGAAAGTAGCGTATGGGTTTTAGAAAGCTAAAAAGTAAAAAGTTTTGAATATGCAGTAAATACTGATTCAACCCCCCCCCCCTCTCAGTATTTTTCCCAACACATTCATGGCCTGAATAAAAAATTCATATTTACTAGCTTGATTTACATTTTGTGGTCTAATGGTGGATAAAAATTATAGATAACTAGGAGATCCTACAAGATTTCTTCTTGTTTGTACCCCTGATTCCTTTTCTCCCAAGATTTGAGATTCTGGATGATTCTTTTGAACATACCTGGATGAAGCCTTTCTCTTTCTGATTTATCTTCTTCTGGTGCTTCATTAGGTTCGCCTTCTATATTATTCTTATTTTATGAGGGAAAACATTCATCATCATCATCCTCATTTTTTGTTATTTCCATTTTGGGAGTTGTGAGAGATTCATCAATCACAACGTCAATACATTCAACAATCTTCCGAAGTCTCTTATTCTAGAATTTGTATTCTTTACTTCTAGAAGAGTAACCAAGAAATATTCCTTCATCTGCTCAAGGTTCAAACTTACCAAGATTTTCATCATTATTTTGGATATAACTTTTGCTTCCAAAAACTTTAAAGTGCTTCATAATGGGAGTATTACCATACCAGAGTTCATAAGGATTTTTATCACTATTTACACGAACATGAGCCTTGTTGAGAATATTTACTACAATATGAGCAGCTTCACCCCAAAAGGTGTCAGGATTCCTAGATTGATTAAGCATATCAGGAGCCATTTGCTGAATTGTTCTATTCATGATTTCTTCCATGCCATTTTGTTACAAAGTTCCAACTACAGAAAATTGTATTTTTATGCCATATTGTTCACAGAAATCAAATAATTCATCTAATATGTATTCTCCTCCTCGATCAGATCTAAGACATTTGATTTTTAGATCTAATTCATTTTCAACTAGACCTTTTAAGAACTTAAATTTTTCAAATGCTTCATCTTTATTTTTCAATAAACCAATCCAACACATTCTAGAAAAGTCATCAATGAATAAGATATAGTATTTTTCTCCATGAGGTGACTTTTTCCTTATAGGTCCACACAAATCAATATGTATAAGTTGAAGATGATTACTTGTTGATCCTTCTTTGGCATTAAATTGAACCATGTTTTTCTTACCGAATTGGCATGATTTTCATATGGTACTTTCGGGTAAAGTGATATTGCATAGATCACGAAAAAATTTGAGCCTGTTTGATTTTCTTATTTGAGAAAAGATCATATGTACCAATATTTTGTGCCAAACCAGTTTTCTGTAGATTTACCTAGATAAAATTTCTCTTGGCCACCTTTCAATATATACAGATTTCTTGGTATTCTTGTTCCTTTTATTATGGTATTTCCTGTGTAAAGTTCACGAGCGACACACTCTTTTGATCGAAAGACAACTTCATTTCCTTAATCACACATTTGACTAACACTCGACAAGTTATGATTTAATCCATCAACATACATAACATTGTTAGATTTAACCTTTTCTTTTAGAAAAACAAATGCTTTACCCTTAATGATAGCAGGAGAGTCATTTCCAAAAGTAAATTCTTTTCCTTCTCTAATGCCTTATATGGAATAAGTTTATCTTTATCACCTCTCATGTGTTTTGAACATCCGCTATCAATGTACCAATGATTTTCTTCTCCTTCTACAATTAAAGCTATGCCTCAACTTTCAAACGATAATTCCTTCCTTCTCCATACCTTGCAACTTGTGGATATTTGTTCTTTTGGTTGAATTTTGCTCCTACATTCAGATTCCTCATGTCCAAAGTTATTGCAAAATGAACATTTAATTTCATCTTTAAGAGGATAAAATTTGTTATAAGTATTCTTCTTTATTCTTGTCTCATTTCTTTACTTTCTTGCTTCTCTGGTTATGATGGTTTTGTATGAAACACATTGAGCAAATTTGTGACCAAAATTATGACATGAGAAACATTGTCCATTAAAGAAGAAATTTCTGCAATCATAGAACCTTCTAGTTTTGTTTACCTTTTGACTAATAATTTTGTTATTGTTCATCCTTGAATTTGAATGATCATGATTTACCTGGACATTGTCTTTGTTCTTTTGCTGAGTTACGAAGCTTTGCTGGCTAGATTTTGTTGCATTTAGATAGGTTGTAGTTGAGTATTTTTCTGACTGAGAAGATTCACTAATATATCCAAGACCTGTGTTCACAAGAGGAGAATGTTGAACCTTGATAATTTCATCTAAGGTTTCAAATCGTTTAGCAAATCTAATATTTAGAGTTTTTACTTTCTCAAGTTCCTTTCTTAGACTTATTATTTCACATTCTAATTTCTCATTGTGCTTCTCCTTTTCTATGAGTTGATTCTTTAGAGTATCTATGGCTATTTTGTTCTCTTCCAAGCATATTTTGAGTTGAGTGATTTCTTCAAGGAAATCATTTTCTTCCAAAGCACCCATAATAGTATCTTTAGCCTCACTAGTGTCTTTTTCAAATGCCATGAGTAGTCTAATATATTTATTAGATTCTCCTTCTTCAATATTTGACAAGCCATCACTATCTTCACGAGTATAGTAACTTTTTCTATTGTAACTTTTTCTATTGACAAATCGTCTCCTATTACCTTTTGCTAAATTCTTTCCCTTATCCTGATTATCTTTATGGGGACATTTAGCAACATAATGACCCACTCTTCCACAAGAAAAACATTTGAAAGGAAGCTTACCTCTGAACCTTCCAGTGCCAAGTTAAAGTTTCTTTATGAAATTTACCTCATCTTATTATGATACATACCTTGCTTATTTTTGTTATTCCTTGTCCTTTCCTTATGCAGTAGCTCTAAACACAACTTGTTTGACATCATACATACCTCCTTTTCTCATTTCAAAAGTAGTCAGGATCCCATGAAGTTGAACAATAGTAAGAGTCTGTAGATCCTACTTCTCTTCAATAACAAAGACTTTTGACTCGAATTTAGGAGTTAGATATCCTAATATTTTCTCTACTAAAGTTGTGTCTCTTATGTCTTCACCCAAATTTCTCATACGATTTACGATCTCATCTAGACACAAAAAGAAACTAGCAATACTTTCATCATTATGCATTCTAATATTTTCATGTTGAATTCTGAGAGATTAGAGTTTAGCACTTTTTACCTTGGCATCACCTTCATATATTAGAATGATTTTTTCCCATATCTCCTTTGCAGTATTTATCTGCATAACCTTGAAAAATTCTAATTCGACCAGGCTTCCAGATAATGCATTGATATCTTTTGCATTAGTTTCATATTTATTCCTTACTTTTGGGTCTGTGGGAACTGTAGCTGGATATTGGTAACCACCTTCAAAAAATTTCGAAACATATTCTCCAAGAGACTGAAGATACAATATCATTTTTGTCTTCCAGAAGAGTAAATTATTTCCGTTAAAGAGTGGTGATTTGATAGATGTTGTTACATATTGATTGCTCATCTTGGATGATCTTCCTTCTAGAAATTAAGCTTCTTTAGAAGGATGTGCTCTGATATTAATTGTTGGGAAAATACTGAGAGGGGGGGTTAAATTAGTATTTAGTAACTCATAATAAATTTTCCTTACTTTTATTGATTTCTATACATGACTTTAATTAATTCAACTTGCGTATGCATGCGGCCTTATTAAAATGAAATTTTGTATTATACTGAGCTTATTAGACAGATAAATCTTCTGAAACTTGACTTAGCCCAATGCATCATTTATTCATTAGATATTTAGTAAACAATAAACATGTGCAGTAAGAAAAAATAAATCATCACACATAAGAAACACACATGAACACTAGGATTTAAGGTAGAAACACAAGTCGGGAGAAAACCACCACTGTTGTCATCTCTGTCTTCAATGTTTATTATATAGAAAAATAATTACAATGTTCTACTGATGCAGACTCATATCAGTACGCAGGCACCCACCTGTAGAAGGCTGCAACCTTCTCTCATTTTCCAGCTGCTACTAGAAGGGAGCTCCAACCTCTTGATCTCATTTATGAGCCACTACTAGAAGGGAGCTTCAACCCCCTGAACTGATCACCAGATTTTACTAGCAAGAATCTTTTATTTCCACACTAAAGGCTTCTACCCTCAGAACCACTGCAGACCATGTTTCATAAATTTTCACACTGGATCCAACAACTTCAACACAACACAATTTGTAAATCCACACCAATATCCATAAACTAATCTTGAAACAGAACACTCTGATAACCAAATCACAACAATAAACCCATACTTCTGAATTAACACGCAAAATCAACTTCAACCTTGATCATTCATAAAACCAAATGTATACGCTACTTTACTTACTACAACTTGCATGTATATATGATTTCATGTGGACAAACCTGTATATATATATTCATATACTGAAATTATGAATTTGATTAGACTTAGAACAGATCAGAGACATTCAGGCATACTTTTTCATATTTACAAAACCCCTATTTAGTCAAAAGTATCCATCATATTCAATCACCCAGTCACTGATCATATTTATACATAATCAAATAACATCATAAACAATATTTAAACAATGAAAATATACATGAAGACTTCATTGACATACAATAGATACATAGCAGAAATGATCAGACATTTTCTTCAGCAATCTTTAGAAATATGCATTTTTTTCTAAAATGAACCAATGGGTATACGCACTTTCACCGTGACGAAAAAATGTATAGATATGTAAATATTACATGACTGCGTAACACTTCGAAGAAGAAAAATTTCTTATATCATATCATTTACTTCAACAATTATGCGCCAGAACATAGGACTAAACAACTGATAAACAGATAATGCAAATACATAGTCATTTCAGGTCTAGAGATCCTGATCCATTATTGTATTCATGAGTGCATCAAAATATGAAATATATCTATTGAATATAGCCCAATCCATGCAGATATACTTCATACTGAAGTATTCATTCAATTCTCATTCATATTCACACACTTGAACTACGATCTTCTCCTCCTTATATAGTTTGAGCCTTATCTAATACCATGAGCCAAAAACCACACTAGTGCTAATGGTACTCTTTGACAGGATCAAATAGTCATTACTGTGCTACATATTATCGGCTAATACCATGATAAAGACCCTTGGTATCATAAAATTAGTCTATAAATACATATGCTACTTTTCTTCTTTTTACTCTCGTGTATACGAGTATATGCGGTGTAATATTCCTTTTCAGGAATTTCTGCAATTTCTTCGATGGGGACGTTGTATAAGGAAAAAAAAGCAATACAAATTCTGAACAGGACTTGGATCCTCTTTTGTATGCTTTATGTAGCTTAAATATAAAAGGGCATAAAAAAGAAATCATTCTAGCTCTCCCCAGCTCAAATATGCTCAAAAGCACCCCAATCCCGCTACTTCATAAATGCCGGAGACTGCAACAGCGTTATTTTTATTATGAAAACTACAGAAAAAGATAATTAAACATAGATATAGATATTTCATTCATCATAGAATCGGAAATGAGAGGTTTGACCACTTTTACAAGCACATCGGAGCACCCCGGCAAGGGTTTTCAGAAAAATAACAACACAAGATACAACACTGCAGAAAATAATGTTGTACCCAACAACTATATTTTATAAAATACTAAATTTAATCTGAAATACAAAAATAATACAGAAATTGGCCCAAGGCCTTCCTCAATAGACCTCCCGGAGTGAAATAGACACCTCCTCCTCAAAAACAAGCATAAAACAAGAGGGTTTCACCCAGCTGTTGTTGCTACTGCAGAAATGCAGTTACTGAAGGTGACTGCACTGTAGGTGATGAAAAATATATAACCTCAAAGAAAATGATGAGAAGTGATCTGAGAACCTCCTCCTTAGATCTCCCAATCAGCTAGACCAAAGGTAAGGATGGAATTCCCGCATGAGAATTCTTTGCACTAAAAAGTGTTGCAACTCCGGCTTAACAGCTAATGCTTGCAATCAGTCATAAGAAAAAAAAAAGATGAATGCATGAATTAATCCTTTGCTGCTATCTCCTCCATCTTATCCTTGGTGAGCGTTTCCACCCCGGACCCCACTCATTGGTGATGTGACTTCCTTTAGAAGATTCCCCTTTCAAAACTGCACTGCCCTAGTAGCTTTCCCTCCTTTTGTGATAGCACTATTGACTTGGTCAACTAGGTCTAGCTCATTGCTTTACCCTCCTTTCACACCAAAGTGGCTTTATTTTGTCCTCCTACTTCAATCCCTTTTCACACTGGGATATGTATTATTGTCTTTCCTACTTCTTGTTTCAAAAGTGGAGCAGTTATAATATTCCAAGTAGTAGTGGCTAATTGGGAATATTACAGTCCTCCCCGCTCAAAAGTTGCTTTCCAAAAAACAACAGTAAAGAAGGATGTTGCAATATCTTCTATCCCTCCCAAGTGGCATCCTCATCTGGTAGATTCCTCCATCGAATCAGATATTCTGTGATGACTTTGTTTCTCAGTTTCCTGTCCCTTATGTCTAAGATTGCTTCTAGCTGCAATATTAAGTGGCCCTCATCATCAATAGGGAGGAGATCCATGTTGGCAACTACATTCCTCCCAATGGCCTTCTTGAGGCAAGAGACATGGAAGATATTGTGGATCTTGCTCCCCTTAGGAAGCTCTAACTCATATGCTACCTTACCAATACATTTGACCACCCTATATGGCCCATAGAAACGTGGTTTGAGCTTCTCAGCTCCCTTCTCCTTGAGTTTGGATTGTTTGCAAGGCTAAAGACATAGATAGACAAGATCTCCCACCTCAAACTGTATTTCTATCTGACCATGGTCTGCATACATCTTCTGCTGGTTCTGGGCAGTGGCAATGTTGTCTTTGAGTGCCCTGAGTATGTCCTGGTTCTCCTAAATCCATTCCTTTCCCCTTGGAGCTTTACTTGCCCCAAACATAACATCAGCAAATGAGAGTACCTCATACCCATATAAGGCTCGGAATGGAGTCATGCCAATAGAAGTATGGTGAGTAGTGTTGCAACAATACTCTCCCAAGTGTAGCCAATGCAACCAAGCTCTCTACTGCCCTGCCACATAGTTTCTCAAGTAGCCTTCTAGCCACTTGTTCACTATCTCAGTCTGTCCATTGGTTTGGGGATGGTAGCTAGTGCTTGGAGTCAAATCAGTCCCCACTAACTGGAAAAGTTCCTACCAAAATCCATCCATGAAGCGGCTGTCCCAATCACTCACTATGGTCCTTGGGAGACCATGGAGTCTAAATACATATTTGAAGAACAAATCAACTACCTGTGAAGCAGTATAATGTGCAAAAATGGAAAATAGATGAGAGTACTTTATCAGTCTATCAACAACAACAAAGATACAATCCCTACCTTTCACTGTCAGTAAGCCAATGATGAAGTCCATAGAGATGCTTTCCAACTTCCCATCCGGAATAGGTAGTGGCTACAATAACCCAACAGGGTTAGTGTGTTGACAAGTGGTGCATTCTCTGACATGTCGAAGCACATCCTCCTTGAGACCCTTCCATGAGAATCTCTCTCTGATAGCCCTATAGGTCTTTGTGAAACCTTGATGCCCAGCAAGTGGGGAATCATGTGATGCCAATAAGATCTTCTTCTTGAGCTTGGATTTCTTAGCCAAGAAGATCCAGTCTCGGTAATAGATGACCTCATCCATCACCCTAAACCTCTCATCAGATACCACCCCATCAAGTACCTCACATGCAAAGACATCTTTGGAATAATCAACTAAAAGTTGAGCTTTCCAATCTGTGTCCATGCCCCTCAAAGACAACGCTGTAGGCATCCTGGATAGTGCATCAGCTACTACATTTCTCTTTCCCTTGACATATTCTATGTCAAAACATAAGCTTGTAGTTTTCTCACCCACTTCTGTTGTCTCTCCTAGAGTTTTCTCTGCTCAAGGAAGAATCTAAGACTATTGTGATCAGTCTTCACCTTTAACTTATTCCCCACCAAGTACTATCGGAATTTGGCTAATGCATGCATGATAGCCAACATTTATTTATCATAGATGGGGTATAACCTCTCATGAGGGAGAAAATTCCTGCTCTCAAGGGCTATAGGATGCCCACCTTGCATCAAGACTGCCCCGATACCTTCACATGATGCATCACATTCTAGCACAAAAGGTTGAGAAAAGTCAGGCAAAACCAAAACAGGACAAATACTCATTACCTCTTTGAGCTTATCAAAAGCCTTCTGCACTGTAGGTGAAAAACGGAAAGCTCCCTTCTTTTTCAAGTCGGTGAGTGGTGCTGCTAATTGTGAAAATCCTTTCACAAACTTTCGGTAATAAGTGCATATTCCCACAAACCCTCTGAGTTCTGTAACATTCCTGGGCTCAGGCCAATCTCTGATAGCCTGGATTTTCTCCACATGTACCCTCACTCCATCCAATCCTATGATGTGCCCAAAATACAACATCTCTGTGAGGCCAAATTCACATTTGGAGAGCTTGGCATAGAATTTTTGCTCTTTGAGGATATGTAAAATTGTCTCAATATGCTGCAAGTGCTCCTCCCAAGTGTGGCTGTAGATAAGAATATCATCAAAGAAGACCAATAAAAACTTTCTCAAATGACCATGGAAGATGTGGTTCATGCAGTATTGGAAAGTTGCTGGAGCATTGGTCAATCCAAAGGGCATTACCAGAAACTCAAAGTGCCCATAGTGACATCTGAACATTGTCTTGGGGATATCTTGCTCCCTCACCTTGATTTGATAATACTCGGATCTCAAATAAATCTTGGAGAAGTATTTAGATCCCCTCAATTCATCCATGAGTTCATCGATCCTGGGTATAGGGTACTTGTTCTTTATATTCTTCTTGTTCAAGGCCCAATAGTCAATGCACATCCTCAATGTGCCATCTTTCTTCTTTACCAAAACCACAGAGGAAGCAAAAGGACTGGTACTAGGCTAGATGTGTCCTAGAGCTAGAAACTCTTGGATAGCTCTCTCAATCTCATCCCTATAAGCTTTGGGGTGCCCATAAGGAGTGGTGAATACTTCTTGGATCCCTTGTTCCAACTCAATGGTGTGTTCAAATCCTCGGTCAAGAGGTCTCCCTAGTGGAATATCTCCAAATACTGTGGAATATCGGTCCAAGAGAGACTGAACATCTGGATGCACTGGTGAATCCTTACCCTTCACCTCTGATATATGCAGCTCCACTTCCCATTCAACATCCCCTCTACATATATCTACCTCCATCCTATGTGCTGAAACAACCTGAGGAGGGTATGTGTTCATACCCTTGATCTTTTGTTATTGGCCATCCTTACCTTCCTGTCCATTCCATCTCCAAGGTTCTCCAGCTAGTGGTAACTCTCCCAAGAGTGATTAACAAATGGACTCCCAATATGGCATTGGTGTTTGGAATATCTACCAAAAAGAAGTGGTCTGTCAATGTATAGGTCCCCATAGTAATGATTAGTGCTGGAACATACTTGGCACATTGCAGGGTCATAGCTCCTGGGACCAAAACGGAAAAATCCCTCAAACTCCTCCATGTGGATTTCTCTTCTTTGTACCAGTTGTGCATCGATAAAATTATGAGTGGCCCCACTGTCTATCAATACAGAAACTCTTTGCCCCATGATATTACCTCTTACCCTCAAGGTTAGATACTTTGGGATTCCTCTTAACACTACAATAGCTCCCCCTCTTAGTGCAAAGTCTTCCATGGATTGTACAGTGCTGGCATCCTTGTTGGAGAAGGTATTGACATGATGTATCTGTCCTGTAACACATTCTCCCTCCAAATCCTAAACATGGATTGTCTCCCTTAGCCTTGAGTGAGTCTCTTGCTGCAAAAAGGTTCATGCCCTAGGCAAGATGTGTTGTAGATCTCTAGCTTTCTCCAAAGATTCAAGGAGTGTGGTTGGTTTAGTAGATTTGACCAACCCTTGTAATGGTTCAGCCATCCCATTCACAAACATGCATACCTTCCTACTCATAGTGAGGTTGGATACAATCACTAAAAGATGCAAATACTTAGCAATGTAATCCTCAAGATCTCCCTCCTGCTTGAGCTTGGTTAACTTGGAAAAGTGGGCTTCTGGATCTCTTGGATCAAACCTCTCGATTAGCTTCTTGGTGAAAGCTGAGTATGAAGTGATATGATGATTCCCAAGTGTGGTCAGTCCATGAAACCACCATTCTTGAGCTTCCCATTCTAGGTGCAGCGCAGCTATCTTGATGGCTTCTATCTCAGAAGCCTTGTTGAGCTAGAAGTATGTTTCCAGCTTCTCCACCCAAACCTTTGCTATGCACTTAGGTCTCCCATCAAATGTGGGCAAGAAGAACCATACCATACTGCACTGTAGGGTTGATCCCTGCATCAAGTTCTCCTCCTTTTGATGAGGATTAATCCTCCTCCCATCCTTGATCCGGCAATACTCTTGAAAGCTCAAGTGCTCCTTGACCCCTTGAGATTGGAGTTCATATTATTCAAAATATTCTCCCAGGGTTCCCTCCCTATCTCCCTTATTTATAAATGAAGGCATGGTAGAGCGTTGTGATACAACTGAATAACCCATGCCATTTGCAGTGTTGGTGCATGAAATATGGAAAAACTCTATAGAATCCCATTTATGTCTCATCTCCTTGAGGTCCCTTGAAATTTCTTGTAGGGTTTGAAGTAGGAGATTTAAAATTTCTTCCTCCTCCATACTGAAGAGAAATCTCCCCCCACAAGCTGAGCCAAGAGCAGAGCTCTGATACCACTGTAATATTCCTTTTCAGGAATTTCTACAATTTCTTCAATGGGGACACTGTATAAGGAAAACCATTCAATAAAAATGTTGAATGGGACTTGGATCCTCTTTTATATGCTACATGTAGCTTAAATATAAAAGGGCATCAAAAATAAATCATTCCAGCTACACTAAACAGATCTCCCCAGCTCAAATATGCTCAAAATCACCCCAATCCCACTACTTCATAAAATAGAAATGTCGGAGACTACAAAAACGTTATTTTTATTATGAAAAATACAGAAAAATATAATTAAACACATATCTAGAGCTTTCATTCATCGTAGAATCAGAAATAAGAGGTTTGACCTCTTTTACAAGCACATCGGAGCACCCCGGCAAGGGTTTTCGGCAAAATAGAAACACAAGACACAACACTGCAGAAAATAATGTTGTACCCAGAAACTTTGTATTATAAAATACTAAATTTAATCAGAAATACACAAATAATACAGAAATTTTCCGAAGGCCTCCCTCAATAGACCTCCCGGAGTGAAATATACACCTCCTCCTCAGAAACAAGCATAAAATAAGAGGGTTTCACCCAGCTGCTGCTGCTACTGCAGAAATGACGCAGTTACTAAAGGTGACTACGCTGTATGTGATGGAGAATAGATAAAATCAAGGAAAATTATGAAAAGTGAGCTCAGAACCTCTTCCTTAGATCTCCCAATCAGCTAGACCAAAGGTAAGGACGGAATTCCCGCATGAGAATTCTTTGCACTAAAGAGTGCTGCAGCTCCGGCTAAATAGCTGAAGCTTGCAATCAGTCATAAGACCAAAACAAGATGAATGAATGAATGAATCCTTTTCTTCTATCTCCTCCTTCTTATCCTTGGTGAGCTTTCCACCCCGGACCCCACTCATTGGTGATGTGACTTCCTTGAGAATATTCCCCTTTCAAAACCGCGCTGCCCTAGTAGTTGTCCCTCCTTTTGTGACAACGCTGTTGACTTGGTCAACTAGATATAGCTCATTTCTTTTCCCTCCTTTCACACCAAAGTGTCTTTAGTTTGTCCTCATACTCCAATCCCTTTTCACACTAGGATATGTTTTATTGTCTTTCCTACTTCTTGTTTCAAAAGTGAAGCAGTTATAATATTCCAAGTAGTAGTGGCTAATTGGGAATATTACACGTGGGTTCCCTTCATAAAACCTGTGTATACATCTTGAGACTTTACCTTTATCATTCCTCTATCACTGAGTGGAATTCATTTCTCTGTCACATCTTAACTCACCTGTCGATACATCAATTTTACATCTTCAACAAATAGGTTGCTATCAAAAAAAGGAAATCAATGACTAGGTGGCCATCAAGGACAACATGTTAAATCATAATGCAAACGAATAAATTCATTAAGATAAATTCATTTGGTGAGAGGGTTACATATATCATCATTGAAGAAGGCATTATGAACAATGGTTTCACAACCTATTATTGAAGGCTTAGAAGAATTTGAAAAGGAGAAGATTGAATTACCATGCATGGTGTGCATAGAAGGATATAAGTTAAAGCCCACATATATAATTAGGGCTTACTCTTTAGTAAACATGTAAATTTTATTCTTAGAACCACAAGCCATGTAGTTGGTAAATTGGTGTATACAACTATTAGTCATTTTTTATGTTATACATTTTCAATGCCATTAAGAGGCCAAGTGAATAAATGCTTCACTAAAGAACCCTACAAAGAAATGGGAAGGAACATCCTTACACAACAATGAAGCTCTCTTTAATAATCTATTTCCTTTATCCGATGGTATATTGAAGACAAGGAGTTGTTTTTGTATTGATACCCATATTCGATACCAATATTCGATACCCATACCCATATTCAACCCAATCTATGGTCAATTGGTTCGTGGAAGTCCCAAATCTGGTTGGATTTTTCACTCATAATTAAGAGCTTCTTTTCCTTAGTATTTCGTTTGAAAATTTACTCGTTCATATTTTATTATTATGGTTTTTGTATCCTTGTTATTTTTTTGGTTATATGTTGGGTATGAGCATGTTTTATGACATACTTGATGTATGGATTTCATCATTCTTTTATTAGAAAATGAATGTACAATGAATATATGTCCTAATAGATGATAATGCAGCTATTGTGATAAGGATAAAATGCTTCTTTATGAATCTCAGATAAGTATGAGACCCCTATGCTCAGATCTGTTGTTATGACCTGTAGATTATATATTTGTGACATGTTTGACAAAATTCCTGTCATGGCTAGTAGTGGTCAGATCAAGTACTTGCACTAGTGGTTACATTAGTACCCTTGTTTCATTTTTATTATTCATTTCTGAAGGTTTCATGTTGTTCTGGGAAGTGGCCTGAGACCTTGCCCTGAATAAAGTGGCTTAGAATATGGGTTCGTTGGCACATAACTACTTGAAAAATTCCACAGTCACTGCCTTGAACATCCTGATTTTCAATTTATTCATTTTTTTCCTGGGGGTGTCCGTACAAATGTGATTTGTATAGATTACATACCTATTTTTTTCCTCGATCGTGCGGGCGATCAAGGCTGAGCTGTGAAGACCTCATAGAGAAGGAAGATTTCCTGCGAGGTCATCGTGCTTGGAAAATATTTTCTGCGATGAAGCACGCGTCTGTATTTGATACAAACATGCAGTCATCGTACTTGTGTAGAAAACGAGCGTGATGATGGGAAAAATTTTTGAAATTTTTTGGTTTCTTGATTTCAGCCATTGATTTTTTGTTTTTTCTCTGGTACCAGGATGTTTTGGTGCAAGCGGGATTTTCCCAATCTTCGCATAGTTGTGGTGTAGGACGCCAAGCTCTCGGAGGCTGAGGTCACATGATAGTCTTCTCTGTTTCCTGGTCCACTACTTGAATAAGAGACAACAAGTGATTATGCTACAACATAGAGACGTTGTTATTTGTCTCAAGACATTTTTTCTTTGTGACTTGCTTAAGGCCTCAAGGGGAGGCTCTACCACACCCACTCCCTCCTAGGAGGATGAGTATCCAGTGTTGGGTTGAGGAGCACTATGGTCCTGAGCCGTTTACATAGGGCTACGTTCTCATTGAATATATGAATGACTTAACTGAGAGGGACGCCCTCACGATGATAGTTCACTTGACGGGCTTATTCTCACCCAATAGGGTGTCTATACCTCATATTAGTGTCTTTCACAGGCTTCGGGCCGATCACTTCTACGACTGGGCACGCCATGTGTACGATGGCATGGTATCATCCAGGGAGGATATTCCAGGGTTTTTACTTATGCGAGCATCTTATGCAGTATCATGTTTAAGAGAGTAGTGATGTTATGAAATTTTGTGCCAGTGCCCATTGGTCCTCATAGGGATCCTCGGATGCGGCCATGGGCTCTCGTGATGCCTTGTGGTGGAGGAGGGGAGATTGGTCTTTATTGGGATGCAACCATTGAGGTGTGGTTCCAATAGAACCCATAGATGTTCTTAGACTATCCATACTCGGTGATGGATTTCTGGGGGGACTCGGATATGGGTCTTCTTGTTGGCTATGTATGGGGTCTAGCAAGTATGACCTTTGATATTTTTTTCAATTTTTTTAGGATTTTATGATGTGTATATTTATATGTATATTATGGTGACACTGACACTATCATTATTTCTCTTTCAGATGTGGGTGTGGCAGAGTGTCCTCTTTGCCGCTTAGTGGGGCATCATCCATCGAGGAGGGGCCCAGGTGGGGCTGTTTAGGCCCAATCTAGGGGGTAGGAAGATGGTGTTAGCCCTTCAGGGGAGGGCAACAATGATTCATATGCTGGAGGGGATGCTACCCTCCTTTCCTGTGCTAAGGCAGCTGAGGCTCGAGCGATGTCAGTTGAGTAGTAGCTAGCTGTTACTGAGGCTCGGGTCTAGACTGCGGATGCACGTGCAAAAGATTTAGCTGACTCATGTACTTGGTTAGAGATGTTTACCTGGGGTATGATGACCCGAGTTTTTTTTGATGTATTGGATGAGACATGGCTCGAGAAAATAATGGCTCAAGAGAGGGTGAATTCCTTGACATTGCGTCATGTGGCGCTTACATTTTTTGTTGTTGCACCTATACTGGCACCAAGTGCATCCGTGGGTCCCAAGGATCCACATGGCAAGGCTTAGCTGTAGGGATTTTGTATGATCAGGGAAAGCACTCATTATGAGGATGCTTCTCTGTTTTGATGACATGCAGATATATATTTTTGACTGACATTCTGGTCAGGGACATGACTTGTATATTGTGACTCGTATATTTTTTTGATATATATATATATATATATATATATATATATATATATATATCTGTGTGTGTGTGTGTGTGTGTGTGTGTATACGAGATGTGTATTTCTTTGCTGCTCTCATGATGTGTCTATGGCTATTTTATTTATTAATGTTATGTATCTATGATGGATACTTTTTCATATTTTTTTCTTTTCTATGGATGATGGTTTATAAGAGATGCATTCCAGTCTAGGATATGATTAGCTATGCGATCATATGTCTGGTTTTGATTTCTTGGTATATGTGTGAATGTAATATGATCAAACTGGCGACTGAATATTCATGCATGCAAATAATTCCTAAATAGTAGTGAATTATGTACTTCAAAATCTTGGTTTAACTATGAAACAACTAGCTGGGAATCAAGGTAGACATGTAGATGGCGAATGCCTTGGTTGGAGGCATTGTTGAATATCTCGATGATTGCATCATATTCTACCTGATTATTAGTGGATGATCCAATGCATACTCCATTGGTGAAGAATGGTGATCGCTTAGGATAGTAAATGGCCTAGGCGGCTGCTGCTAGATTTTGAGACCATCGTGAGGCTCCATCAACGAATCCAAAATAGTGGATGGGGGAACGATCCATCTGTGACACCAGAGCATTTTTTAGAACAAGTCTTTGATGATTGTGATAATCTAAAAAGAAAACAAATTATGCCATACATGCCTCTTATCCCTAATACTGATATTTCTTTCCATTTTGGGTGAAATGTCTTGAGGTAGATCTCATTGATGGGGTTAGCTAGGCATGTACCATCGGACTTTGACAGAATTTATGCTCCCTTGAGGAGGCAATGTTTTATGATGTAAGGATCTTTCCATAATGTTTCAAACTTCTCAAGTCCTAAGCCTTCTTTTGGAACATCGTAGCGGAGGAATAGCTCTCCCTCTATAAATGAGAAAGGGATGATGTTACGATTGAATGATTCTTTTACTTGTTTTTTATGTGCTTCATTATGTTGGAGCAACTCTTGTCGATTTTCATCGATGAGTTCTAACTACACCAGTCATTTTTCTAAAGGTTGGGTATCATCGAGGACTTCTATGGCTACATGTAAGTTGGGGATTTCATGTTTGATGGGAATCATGGATTCTACCCTGTACACAAGTTGGAAAGCTGTGAAACCTATTCAGTTTTGAAGTGCCATGCGGTATGCCCATAGGGCTAAAAAGACCATATGGTGCTAGTTTGTTTTATTGTTATTCACCATACGATGTAACATTGTTTTAAGCACTTTGTTGAGAGATTCTACCTGTACATTAGAATGATGGTATTATGGTCATGAGAATTCAGGAGTGAATCCTAGGTGATGAGACGGTTCCTGGAATATTTCATTTTCGAAATGCTTTCCGTTATCAAAGACTAACTCCTTAGGCACCTCATAGTGCGATGACATGATTGAACAAAAAATGTGTAACAGTTTCTGTCGTGTTGTCGTATGTGGGCATGGCTTCCACCCACTTGGTAAAATAGTTGAAGGCTACAATTATGTATTTTTGGTTTCCAGATGACGCAAGGTTGCAAGTCATAAAGTCAATTCCCAATTCGGAAAAGGGATCGTCTATGGTGCAGAGGAGCAGGAGGTGCTCTTACCTTATGAGCGAAGCATTGGCATCGCTCACACCTTTGACTTCCTGAATGTAATCAAAGAATAAGGTGGGCCAAAAATATCCTTCCTGTAGCCATCCCAGTGAAGTGGTTACTGCAAGCTCCAATATGATAGTCATTTAGAGCTTGCTTAGTTTGGTCATGCGTGAGGCATCATCGTAGGATAGTATTGATGCCTCGTCGATAAAGGACATCTCCCATGAGGAGGTATCAGGGTGTCTGGTGGCATATGTGCCCTCGTTCGTCATGTGTGAGCTTTTGATTGAACTTTTCGGTTCGTAAAAATAAGAGGATATCGTCGAACCAAGGATTTTCAATCTTCACTAGAAATATATGTTCGTTAGGTTGTGATTTGTTGACTGGGGATCCTTTAGTTTGACTTGGGAGGTTAGTGATGAACTCAGCTAAGATCAAAGATTTTTTTCTCTTGGGGGAGCTAAATTGTAGTTCAAATTCCTGAAGTATGACTACCCAAAGAACGTATTTGTGGTTCATCAGACGACGTGTTAGCAAGTATCTCATGGGGTTGATAGCTGCTACAACTCTTGTAGTCCGTAGGATAATGTAGTGCCTCTTAGAGTCATGTAATTTAAATTATCACAAGGTGACTATGCATTCCTTATTTTCAAATTTTCATATTGTACATATATTTCAATATTCAAATGTATTTCCAAAGAAGATAAAAAAAAAAAGAAAAAGAAAATAGGGTGTTAAAAAGGGAAAAAAGAAACCCCCACACAAAAGAAAAAGGAATATTTCTGAAAGTAATGCAAATCAAATTGCCACTACTATTGAGGAAATTTTGTGCAATCATATAGTTTAAGCATGATTGTACAATTTTGAATTTTCTGCTAATAGGTTAGAAAATGAAGATTTTCGAAACCATTTAATCTTGGCTTATCAGTAGATAGGTAGAAAATGACATTCACTCAACATCATAATCTAAACCAATATGAGAAATAAGGAATAGGTGATAGGTTAGAAATTCAAATAAAAATGATTTCAGGGTTTGCAAGTCTAAATGCACCCTAAAAAGAAGAAAAAAGGTTAGCTTTGTTGTTTGGGTAGGTAGATTTGTCGGAAAAGAGAAGGGAGAAAAATGAAAACTTCATTCCATGAATAAGCAACCACAAAAGTTTCTTGTTGATATTCCTATGATAACAAAAGATAAAGCAGAAGAGGAGAAATAAAAGTGAAAGGAAAAATTGTACTCTAAAGGTCTAAGAAGGGGTATTTTTATAAAATTTGGGACCTTATGATATAATTTTACCCCTAAGTCCCAACCACATGCATTTATTTTTTTACCTCGTCCCTTTTCATATTTTTCTTATCCTAAGTTTCACTTTACCCCCTCGATTCTCATACCACAACCCCACTGTCCCATCGTTGTCCCATCACACCTCACCTCATCCCTACCCCAACTAGTTAAATCACCCCACAACTCCCCACATCTCCACACACCCACCACACATCTGACGACCCATATCACGTTCTGACCCCCTCTCACCCTCTGAACGTTAACAATGGGAGGGGGGGGGGTGTTCCAAAATAGGCAGTACCAAATACCACCCAGCCCACTACATGTCGCGCCCCAGGGTTTTTCGCACCCCCCCTCTCCAATACAACTTATCACTTACCCTCCCCCCTCTGAAATTTTTTTCCATCTCCATACAAAACCATCCACCCATTGGACCATTGGACTATCCATTATTTCTCCCACCTTTCCACGTCCCCGCTGACCTGTCCCCCATCCAATCACATTCATTCCCACCAAGATGGTCATTTCACCATGAATGGTCGAGTCATTGTCCAATGGACCCATGCCACCCCCAATGTCTCACCAATCACGAGTTAAAAGCCAAATTCATACCTGCTACAGAGTTTTACTATGTCTATTCTGATTAAAAATTGTAAAGATCGAATTTGCCCAGGATTACAGGAAATATCACAGGTTAAAAGAGTTTTTTCAAGGGTGCCCATGTCCACCAAAAGTATAAATATCTCTCAAGCAACCCGGTCACATTTTCACCTTCAAAGAATTCTAATTGTGGTCCCTTCTATGCTCTCCCTTCCTCAACAATGATTTTTCACCTCTTTGCTCCCTTTTTCTTATATCCCATTCTCCATCGCAGATTAAAGATTAGTCACAAAATATTAACCATGCCTCCTAAGAAGGACTAGGAACCTTTCAACCCATGGTGTACCTGTAATTATATTTATATCATACAGCCCTGGCAGACTGAGATTAAAAAATTCACGAGATAGAGTCAGACTTCGACTTGTTCGATGTCTACTGCTGGCTCAAGGAAAAATTTCTCAATGAAGCCGATCATATCAGCCTGTGGGAGACCCATTTTCATTTGTACATTTTTCCCAAGACCCACAGTTGCCCCGAATTCATCAAAAAATGCTAGGCCTACTATGAAATGAATAAGAGTACCATAGTCAACCCAACAGGAGAAATATTGTTCACCATCAATGCCCATTCCATTCAACAAATGATGCAGGCCCCACACTTGAAAAATCAATCCCCTTTTATTATGAAGCCCTTAGGGAAATTTATCAAAGAATTGACTTTGCCAGCAGAACCAAAGCTCTGCAACTTTTCATGGCAACTGATGCACCTATGCCTATCAAAAACCCACCCTACTCTACATCTATTTTTCGTGAAAGAACCAAGCAAATTTTGACTGTCCTTTCTTATTTATTGGGCTATTACTCTGATCAATGGGTCAATGAAGCTCTAATAGGATTTTTTTCCATTCTCTCCTTAGAAGCTAAGCCAACCATTATGTTTAACTATGCACAATTACTAGCAGATGCCATTCATGAACAGTTGTTAAGGTTTCACACAGAAAAGTTTTCAAATACACCTCTGTGTTAGTGTATATGTTTGTGTATTTCTAGTCCAGTAGATTTCAATTTTAGATCGCCAAGGTAAATGAAGATAAAGAACCTCAATCTATCCTTTTTGGACCACCCTGCTATTTAAAGAAAAAAATAACTATACATATAGCGACTTTGTGGATTTTTTTGTGCATCCAACCATCAACACACTCAACAGTGCAACAGAGATGAGGATAAGTGAAGAGATTAGGAAAAGCATGTCTCTAACAGAGAAGGTGAGGACAACAAATTGGTACTTTTACCAAAATTAAACAGATATTTTAGTTTATGGAAGTGATCTAGCCCCTTACAAATTGCCAAAGTTCCTCCCTATGAGGGTCTTTTCATTGGAGTACATAAGGAAAATTATAGATGAAGATGAGCTCCATTTTATTTCTGCAAAGAAGAAGGCTCAGTTCAAAATCAAGGCACAATTTGGGCCTTTCATCTAGAACAGTAGAGTATCAGGGGAGGAGGCAGATAAGATACTAAAGGGGATGGTTTTCAGTCACAGTTTCACTTGGTCTTATGACCCTACAGGGATTATCTCCAAGAAAAGGGTGGAAGATAGATCCACACCCTATGCTCATATACACAGACCTGCAATTGAGAAGTATGAAAACCACACAAAATGGGTGGCCAACACCCTCCAAGAAGATGAAAAATAGATTATATCCATTTTAGGTATTCAAACCCCAACACCATAGGAAAGGAGGAATTTAGAAGAAAAAGAAGACAAAGGGAAAGAACCAGAGAAGGAGATAGGGAGCAAGAGGCCAAGAGAGGATTAGTCACCTTCGGTGACTGATACCTATAGCAAATATTTCAAGATAAAATAGAGGAAAAGGGCTTGAATTCATATGGAGATCGACCAAGGAGGTGAATCAGAGTAGAAAAAAATGATTCCCATCATGGATACCCCTAAGTCATCATCAGTAGGTATGGATACAACGACCTCAGCTACATCATCAACCATAGTATCTGCTCAGCAACAAGGTCTCCAAGCATCTACTTCCAGACCTGTCATAGAAGGCCAAGAGAAGTTTTCCTTTGAGGTATTCAAAGAGATAAAGTTGAAGAATGAGGTGTTGAAGACCAATACATACAATTAATTCTGGAAGCAGACCTCAAGTTCAAAAAATAGGCTCTTATCTTGTTTTGACATTGAAAAAGGGAGAATGAAGATGGAATTCCTATAATCTTTGGTCCCACAACCTCAAGGAGCAGGAGATTATAAGAAAACATCATTCAAGTTCAGTGCTAAGGACATCGATCCTATTGACCATATGGAATTTCACAAGCATATCGGGGAGATGGTAGCCTCAACATTTACAAGTACTGCTTTGAGCTTGTCAAAACTGCAGGCTTCTTTATCCAACATCCAATCACAGCTCAAGATGGAGAGGATTTATGCCATGGCCAGAGACTCAAGGATCAAGACTTTAGAAGACATAATAGTGAAGCTTGGGCATGATCCAAACAATGTTCAAGTTGTGGAGGAGCTGTTGAAGAAAAATAATGCTAACATAGCAGCCCTCAAGAAAAAGCTCAAGATGCCAGTGAAAGAAGACCCCTTAGCTAAGGGCATTGAGAAAGATGAGACACAGAAGGCAGAACTAATGAAGCTAGTTATTGAACAGACTCCCCAAATAAAAAATATGGATACTGGGATGGAAAAGCTACTGAAGGAAAAAGAAAAAGCAACTCAAGGGACACTCATCCTGTTAGAATTTGTCCCTATCTCATCGATTCCATCAGTTGTTCAATAAATTCCTAGAGATTCCAATGGGATAGATTATTTGTCCAAAGCTATGGATACCATGACCCTGTAATCACAGGAGATTAAGAATTTGGAGGCACAAACTGGAATCCTAAGGGATCAAAAGGCTAGATCAGAAACTGCCCATGAGATAGCCAAGAAGTAGATAGAAAGGTTGGAGAAGGTAGAATTTTTTTTTCTTTCTAGCAGCATATTGGGACAAATAAAACTAATAGTTTGGGGAAATATTATAGAGATAGTGGATGGAATGTGGCATTCCATTCACATTATTTTTGAACAAAAGGAGCTCATTGAAAAATGCAAGGTGGCTATCGAGAAAGCAACTCAAGAGTTGGGGGATATGCCAATAAAAACCCCCAAAATTATAAAATTCTTGAATTCCAAGACCAGTTTTGAGCTAGAAGAGATGGAAGTGAAGGATAGAATAACAACCATGCTGGAGGTAAGAAGGGTCCTCACTAAGAGGAATTTAATGAGGCAACTGGAGGAGAAGTGTGGTGAATTGGACATGGCTGTTGGAAGATTCTTAAACAATATTGAGCCTCTGAGGGTCAAGAGATTGCCCTCATTGTATGTAATAAACAAAAAGATGATCCAAAAGGGAGATTACATTACCAAGCTCAAGGAAGCATCTAAGGATGCCACTAAATTTTCCAACATTGAAGGAAATGTGAGTGGGAGGTGTTAGGGTCCTATAATAATAGGATTCATAATTTTGAATTGACTATAATTAGTCTTGTAATACGTACATACTTTTCTTTCTACAAAAAAAATTTCCCATATTAAAAAATAAAAAATGTAAAGAGGGTAAAATTCCTAAAATAAAAATCAAAGGACTGAAAGAAAAAGATAAAAAATAATATAAGATTGTGTGCAGCTTGTCAAAAATGCCACAAACCATGAAGGTCAAACTGCTTAATCTTGATCTTTCATGTTTTAAATTTCATGCTTATAGATAGAGAATAAAGATCTAGCCAAATTGTTTAATCTTGGTAGATCAGTAGTTAGGTAGAGAATAATAAGGAGCTCAACAGTTTAATTTGAGCCCTTGGAAGTAATAAGGTTAGAATTAGATAGTTTGTTGTTAAAAGAAAAATGAATAACGGTCAACAAGCTCAAATGCACCCAAATAAATGAAGAAACAACGTTAGGGTAGCTGATGGGTAGGCAGAAGTAGTTTTCACAAGGCATGGATAAAAGAAAATTGGTCATTCCATATTACTAACTTCCTTTCAAAATCATTCCCCTTGTAAAAAGTACCCTTTTCCCTTACTTCACTCATTTTCCCTACAAAAAACCCCTTTTCCTTAGTTTAAGTGCAATATTTTCCTTGGGAAAAGTAAAATCACTTTACTAATTTCCCTTTATTCAAAAAACCCAATAAAAACCCCCTTTCCTAAGTTTTAATAGTTAAAATAATATTGTCAGGCCCACATTGAAAACTTCTTCACGATATCACTTTTTCATTAAAATCTTAGTGTGTTTTATTTCTTGCATCATATTTAATTTTAACATTAGTTTAAAATATAACCTATATGCATTAAATTCCTTATATATAAATTAATCTCGTATTGTATTAATTCCTATTTATATATATTTCCCAACCCTTATGATTAATTTAATACATAGTTTCATTGCCCCGCCAATATATATTTATGACCCCACTATGTATTAAACCCTGCCTATTATAAAGTCCCAACCCCATGCAATATAAAACCTTTGCATATATCACATAAACCCACATTGAAATTAGAACTGGGCCCCATGCCTATCAAATCCCAATCAATCCCTGCTATTTTCCAACCATCGGATCTTAAATGATCAGATCTAATGACCAGTACTCTTTATCGCATCCCCGATCATCCAAGCTTTAACTATACCTAGACCTTGTGAAATGAATGGTTTTAGTGTCCCCGCTCCTTGCAATGTGTCAATATTCCATTCGATCGCATCCTCAGAAAATTTACCACCTACCACCTTCAGCCGATGTGGAAACCACATTGTATTCTTGCTCGTTGCGAAAACAACTTCCATTTGAATTAACCCCGCGCATTAATGATTAACTACTATTGGTTAAAAAACGTATAAGACCACCATTTTGCGTCTTTCACCATCATTTCTATTAAAATTTCCACATACAGAGCCATTTATGACCCAAAGAATTGATGTCAACCTTATTTCAAGCCCTTTTTACCAGAAATCAACACCATTTGCTGCTACAACTGCTGTGTAATATTCCAAATTTCGCATGCAGATAATTGGAATATTGATTTTTGTATTTTACACCTAGGAGTTGAATAAATGGGTAAGGAGCCCCATGCATAATAAAAATATGAATAAAATCACTCATAATGTAAAAGGGATCATCATAGGAGCTTGATTTCACACCCTCATGTGTGAAAACAGACATTTGCATGTGGACAAGGTCAAGTTTGACCAAGTCAACAACGCTGGGATAGGAGGTGGAGATCATCTTTGGAGACAAAACATATATAGCGGGAGGAAGATTCCTTGTTGAAGGAAACCCTAATGAGTGGGACCCAAGATGAGAAGGCTTCCACTTGTATAAAAGGAGGGCAAGGAAGCCATAGCAAGACATGTTATGGATTATTGATTTTATGGTCTCTATGACTTTGTGCTTTCTTCAACTGTTTAGTTGAGATTGATGTGCTTCTTAGCACAAGGAATTCATGTTTAGGAATTCCTTCTCCTTTCTTGAGAGGCCTCTTGAAGGAGTTTTTACTTCATTTCTCCACATCCAAGCTTCAGGCCAAGCCACCTCCTTTAGCTACAACGTTATTTCTGCAGCAGTGTAATGTTGTGTTGCAGGGTGTTGCAGTGGAGGTTTCACAACACTACTTCCGGGGCTTATTTTTCAGAGGAGGAAGCTTTCCTTCCTTTCGGAGATCAGTGAGGAAGATTCTGGAGCATATTGAAAATCTTGGCACTTGGCCAATATATTTTATATCTCCTACAGCACAGTCCCTCTCCTTCATTGTGTTATTTTCAGTGTGCATTTGCAGTAAGGGTTTGCAATGTATGTTGGAGGGTGAGATCTTTAGTGTTAGGATCAGCCTTTCACTTGGAAATTCCATTGGAGGAGGTTTGTTCAGCTTGTGCATCATCTTTAGCCATCTCCATCTAGTTCTTGAGTTGTAGCTGCTACTCAGTCCTAGGACTACAACTCCGACATTTTGTATTCAGGGCTAAACCCCTTGGTTTTGAGATAGTTTCCTAAGGAAAGGGTCAATCCTTCTTTCAGAAAGCTAGTAAAGTGGATTTTCATCTTCTTCTTGTACTATTCATCTATATGCATGTAAAGCTGCAGTAATACTACGTTATTTCATAGCTTTTTATGTAGATCTACTCTCTTGTACTCATGCTTTCAAGAAACCCTTGTCGGGTTATCTAAATAATTTATTAAGGAGGCTGGATCTCTATTTTCTCTATGCTTTGAGTAATAAAACTCCAGAACTATTTTTGTCTTCCATATTGTATCATAAACCCTGATATAATCACGTTGTACTTGCTTTAGAAAATTCTGTATAATGCAGGTCATTGGATTTGGGTGCTTTTAAGCCATTTTGAGGGATCTAAGTGTTATTTCCCACTGTTATAGCGTATTTTTCTGAGAATAACGTTTTTATGGTCAATATTGCTTAATTTTCCATTTTGGGATATTGCATGCCGCAGAATTGAATTGAAGCAGTATAAAGATCAGCAGAGCTTAAAAAAACCTATGCTACCTTAGAACCCCTTCTGCAATCAGCAAAATTTCATTTTTTCCATATATTCCTGAAATACCAAGGCCTGTATTTACATCAAAAGAGTAATAAGTAATTGAATCATTTAGGAGCCTTGCAGACCAAAAGAAAGCCCCTATTACCTTCCAATCCTTTTCCTCCAGACCCTAGTCCTCTTTTCATAGAATTTTTGAGGTACTAAGGTTATTTTTTATCACAGATAGTACAATTTGATCAATTAAAGCATTGTAGACCAAAGGATAAGCCCCTGTTTCATCCTAAATCCTTGTGTAGACTGTATTAATTTTTTAGAGGCGCTCCTAATGGCCTGAACTTGTTTTCATAAGTCAAAAGAGTAATTAATTGATAAATCAAACAAATAATGGCTTCTCAAGGAATAATATAGGTCAATCCTCTGCAACCTCCTAATCTAGATGTAGAACACACTCCATTAGTAGAAAGAGACTTTAAAATTAGTGACCCTGTCACTCAGTTTAACCGTCTTGAGCTCCACTACTGGAGCCATGACAAATCCATTGAAAAAGTGGATGAAGTTTTCATTTGGGAGTCTAATTTGCCAAAGTATGTTGTTCCATAGAATTTCTAGTGCCTAGAAGTGATTAGAATCTGTCAAAATTGTTATTTCCCTGACCAAAGAGCCATTATAACCCCTGCAAAATAAATTTTGTTCACTATCACAATTGAGTAAATTAAACAAATGTTGTAGATCCAGCCTAGACCAGATGAAACTACTCTATCTATTGAGGCCCTTACATAGTTATACCTGAATCTGGACCTCCCCAAGAGGTTCCATATATTTCAGAAATTCATTCCTTCATCTATAGAGATTCCCAAGACCAATCCTCCTTACCCATCTGCAATATTTTCTGAAAGAACTAGACATATCATTAGCATGTTGTATTTTATTCTGGATTATTTCACGGATGAGCATGTTGATGCTTTAGTATTAGGTTTCTTGTCTATTTTTACCCCTAGTCAGCCTCCTGGTACAATTCTGAATTTTTCTCAGTACCTTGTTGACACAATGCATGAACAGCTTGTTAAAATGCCTGAAGAAGGTGTTTTCAAGTATTAATTAGTCCTATTCCACATGTTTCTATATTTCCAGTCTGATAAATTTGACTTCAACCTTCAAAAACTTGATATTGAAGGTAATCCATAGTCAGTAATATTTTGGACTTCCTTACTTAGGAAGGATTCAACACAATTCACATACACAGATTTTATTAACTCTTTCATCCATACAATGGTCAACATCCTTAACAACAACATTCAACCAAGAGTTAGTGAGGAAATTAAAAAGGTCCTCCAGTTATCTGAACACAGTAGGACAGGAGATTGGTACTTGTATCAAAACCATACAGAGATTAGGATATATGAATCTAATCTTCTTCCATATAAGCTGCCGAAATACCTCCCAATGAGGTTATTTGCACTTGAGTATATTAGGCAGATCCTTAATTCTGATGCAAATAATTTCTTGGCAGAAAAAAATAAAACACAATTTAAGATAAAGAATCAGGTTGGCCCTTTTATTTGCAACAATAGAGATGCAGGTCCACAGGTAGAAAAATATTTGTAAGAGTTTAAATTCAAGAATATTTTTCAATGGTACTATGATCCTTTAGGAGTAATAAGAAAATTGAGATTCAAATGTAGATTAACTCCTTATGTACATGAGTCAAAGGCAGACATATAGAAGTACTCCAATAATTTTGAATGGTTGGAGAACACTTTGAAAGAGGCAGATAAGCAAGGTGATACTAGTCAAATCTTGCAGACTCCAGCCCAAGAATATAGGACCTCTAAAAGAATTAGAGAAGAAGGATAATACACTATAGAAACTACCACTAAAACAAAATTCAAAATGATGTACAGGAAGAAGCCAAAATTAAATCATGTAAATGAGGAAGTAGAAACAATTGAAGTAATTGACATAGATACATTGGTTAAGGATAATTCACCTCCTACAGTTTCTGAGGAAAATCATCAGCCTTCAGTATCCAAAACTCATATTATTCAGAAACAACATAGTATTGAAGTCTCTTCATCTATAAAACCCGAAGAGAAAAAGTAGGATATCATGCAAAAATATAAAAAAATCAAGCTAAGAAATGAGACATTAAAAGATGATACATATAAACAATATTTGAAGCATTCACTGAGTGACCAGAGTAGATTGCTTTCTGCATTTGATTACAAGACCAGGAAGATGCAGATGACCTTCCTGTAGCCTATAGTAATGCATCCCAAATCATCAGCAGACTATAAAAAGACATCATATGAAGTTCAAGCATTAGATCTTCATCTAATTGACAAGATAGAATTTCACAAGAAAGCTGGTGAAATGTTGTATTCTACAATGACAAACAAAGCCATGAGTGTATAGAAGCTCCAATACACTCTTGGGAACATCAAAGATCAGCTCAAATTAGAAAAGGCATCTTCACAGGCTAAGGATAACATAATCAAATCACTGGATGATTTCATTATTGGAGTAGGAAATGATCCAAAAAATGTCAAAGTTGCAGATAAATTGTGTTGTCAACAATTTTGTAACCCCTAGAGACAGTCTAGAGTTGCCATAGACCAGTGCCTAGGACATCTTAATATAGCAAGGAGCTCATAATATAGCTTGGGTTGTCAATCCAAAAACTCTCTTATTATCACTTGTAAAACAAGGAAATAAGTCTGAATGGGACCAATCTCTCTCAGAAGCTGATACAAAGATAAGAATAGTGTAGGAACATCATGCAAAACTCCAATAGAAAGGCATCAGACAGTTAAGAGACAACTTAATGCAAAGAGGGCCAGTTAAAATAATATATCACAGAAATCAAATATCAGAAAGTGGATGTAGTGACAGAAATGATAAGAAAATATCAGTTGACATTAGACTGATACCCAGATATACAACAAAACCATGTATGGGCTTGCCAATTCAAGAATCCATACACAATCCTGGCATTTTAAAAGCACCCTCCTAAAACAACTGATCTAGCAGAAAACATGGATGAAGTGAACTTGGAATAGTATATCATGACTAGGCCTATTTAAGGTGCTTGACTAACCCCAGTATGGGCATCAACTAGGATGAATTCTTACTCAATATTAGTGAGCCACTCGCATTCTAGCACATGATACAAGAAGATAAATAGCATGAAATAAGGTATTGTATTAACACATAAGAGAAAATTACATACTGTGAGATAACAAAGACCAGAATCCTCATTACAGTTATAAATCCTCCTCACTGAGACCCTATGGGCTCTGAACCTTCATACAGAAATGTTACAAGATGTATACAAAAGCCTTTTCACTACACAGTTTGTTGATCGAAATCTGGAACCCTTACAATGTCTTTCTTTCTAGCTTTTATAGAGGAGATAGAGAATTCTAGAGGAGGAGGTGGATGGAACACATTTAATGATTTATTTTGAATCAGATGGCAGAAAACATTCGCACCCACACTATGAATGAATGAACATAAATGACTGTACTTTACAACTTATTTCAGGAAATGAGTGCTGAGAATGAAAATCTCCTTATAAACAAGACATAAATAATAAAATATGCAAATATTATGCTCTTTGCTGGAGGAGGAAAATCTGCGGCAATAAAACCTTGAGGCGCCTATTTCTGTACATGGTACTTTCAGCCTTCTAATTTTGAATTTAAATTTGAAACTTTTCATGCCGGACACTGAATTCATTGCTCCTTCATTAATAATCTGCTGCTGCATTAATGTTTTCATCCGCCCAAATTTGCCTTTTTGATTTTCTCTGGAGGGTTCTATAGATTGAAATATATTTCTTTAATGGGGGTCACATCATAGTGACTCCCGGATCCTTTCCGCCAATTTCATTCCCACAACAAGGTCCTGCAAAAACAAAAGCCTGTTGAATAAAACTAATCACAGAGATAGTGGACATAGTGAGGTTAATGGAAGTGGTGGCACAGATTTGAGAGGATGATGAGATGACGCGGGGTGGCGAAAAACACAGAGGAACAAAAGAGGAATGAGAGGTGAAAATGGGTTAATACAGCGGGATGACGATAAGTGCACGAGGCAAAGACATCAAACAAAAACACTGAAACGCGACACATAAACGAAATATGTGAATAGTGGAGGGAAAAGTGAACGACACGTGGGAAGATGACGAAAAATGGTGGAAAAACACTAACGGTACGAAGAATCAAAGGTTAACTTTCGGGGAAGTTACGAAGGAAAACATGACGAAACAATGGAGCAAAGGCTTTGGAAGTCGGACCCGAAGCGCACATCACAAATTCGCAAATGGAGAAAGTGCGATGGGGGAATGATGGAGTAACAAGAAACTGCGCTCTGCGCTCTGCGATGGACGTGACTGGTCGAGCGCAGATCGCAAAAATGAAAAAGTGCGATGACGAAGAATGGAATGAGCGGGAAACTGCGCTTTTGCGATGGGGCGGATATGCGATGGGTGCGCAAAACGCAAAGGCAGAAAGCGTGCTGGCGGAATATGCGATGAGGGGAAAGTGCAATGGCGCGATCATACGATTTGCGATAAACGCTCTAAGGGGCAGCGCTTGGCTATATGGATGAAAGGAGGCGCGGAGCTAGGGGAGAAAGAAGCTAGGCCTTATATGACTTTAAAGAGCGGATTTTTAGCCTTTTTCAATGTATTTCCAGCTTGGGAAAGGGCAACGATAAAGACGAAAAAGGAGACTTTGGCCAAAATTTGAATGGAGGGGCTGACTTGTACAACAAATTGATAAAGAAGAAAAATGCAGACATTGCTGCATTAAAGAAGCAACTCAAATTGCCTCCTACTGAACATCCACAGGCAAAGGAAGTGTTATAGGATGCAAGCCAACAATATGAGATGATGAACTTCATCCTTCAATTAACTTCCCAAATAAAATAAATGGAAAATGAAATGGACAAGTTAGTGCATGAGAAAAAGGCCAGATCAGAAGAAGTCCCTGTCACTGTTAATCTTGTACTCACTACTTATGTTCCTTCCACATTAGCAGAATCATTGGCCCCTACAGTTCCATTATCTACAGCACTTCCTGTCACATCAGCAACAACTTTAGCAACAGATTCATCTACAATAGCATCACAACCCACTGATGAGGCAAGTAAACTAGTAAAAGCAATGCAGGAAATGTCTATTCAGACAAATGAGATCAAAAAACTTAAAGAATAGTTAAAATTCTGGAGGATGAGAAAAAACTTGCTCATATCATGCATAAAAATGAAGTACAAAAGACAAAAAGATTGACAGAGAAATTGCTGAAGTTAGAAAAATATTTAACATTGAAAGAACCAATGGCACAATCTAGGCAGTAGCTATGGGCCAATATCATTGAATCTTCCAATGATATTTGGCCATCCATTCAGGTTATCTATGAATAAAAAGATCTAATCAAGGCAGCAGGTGAAGCCATCCAGAAAATAAAAGAAGAACTTGGCAAGAAGCCAGAAGAGGCTAATGAAATCATCAAGTTTCTTAATTCCAAGAATAAGCAAGAACTAGAAGAAATTGGAATTAGTGACAGGACAGATACCATTCTTGAAGTAAGGAAGGTTATTTCAAAGAGAAACTTAATGCTACATCTAGAAGAAAAACACCAGAACATGGAGCTTGGCATAACAAGATTTATGATTAAGTTTGACATTCTGAGGTAGAAAGGCCTTCCAAATCCTCTGGTTCTAAATCACAGGCTGATGAAGCAAGAGGATTATGATAAGAAGATCAGAGAAGTGGCCAAGGAGCAAGAAAATAATTCAACCATGCAAGGAATTCCAACAGGGAAAGTACTTTACAAGATTTTTGAAAATATTTTTTAGCTGCAACATGAGGTAAAACACCTATTCATTAACAAGCCTACATTTTCAAAGTATACAAAGGCTAATGAAATATTTAGAAGAGTGGTGAAAATCAAATTACAAGAGGAAAAATTTTAGGATAAATTGACTGATTTACTATGAAAAGAATAGCACTAAAACAGGGCAGTCAAATAAAAAATATATTAGTCAGGAAAAGGTAAAGAGAGCATGCAGTTTTACAGTTACAAAACAGCAGTAACAGTGAAAGTTAAAGTAGTAACAAAGCAGTTACAGTCAAATACTATCCAAGTTTAAAGTGTATCAGATGAAATTCAAAAGTCTAAAGTCAAAGATGCCAACATGAAAGACACTCGACAACATAATTCTTTGAGGAAACAACAAATACAAAATAAAAGATCAAAGACAACAAACAAAAAATTCAATAAAAGCAACAACAACTTGCATTAATTAGATAGTTGTCTCTATCTTCTTGCATGAAGATATTTAATTTTCCATGAATAATTCCTAAGTTTATTTTAGGATATTTTGTAAGAGTTTTTGTATAAATACGTCACATTTCAAAGTATTGAGTGTGGATTATGGATTTCTAAAACACTTATATAGATGTATTCATCTGAACCAGAGGGTTCTTTATACCATTTTCAAGTCAGCAGTCTGGATTGAGAAATAAAGAGATTATATTAAAGGATTCATGTGTTAGGCCACTTCAGTGAATTATTCTTAGTTGTTATTTGTTTTTATCTAAATTTTTTACAATACTTTCATAATTTTCTAAATATAAATGTATAACATGAATGTTATTTCATAATATGTTTAAAAGCACTCTGTCTTGAACTATTATGTCATTTTCATGTTTTCTACTAATATCCAGATTAGGGAATTCTTAATTTCTCCCTATTTTCGATTGACCTCTATCTTTTCACTCATTATCTGAATCTAAGAACCCTTAATTTCTCTCTCATCCCGATTGAAACCATGTTCACCATCAGCCTAAGGATCTGTAGTTACTCAGCTATCTTGCCCTGTGAAAACTTCCCTTTAGAACCTTGATTCTGATATGACTGCTTGATACATTGACTGCATTATCCCAATGGAATTCAGACCTACATCTATCCATCTGAACTAGTGATTCCACCACCAAACCAAACCCAAAATCAAATCCCAAGTAATCCTAAATAACTAGCCTAAAATCAAGTAAAATCAACAAAGCTAAATCATATAGAGAGAGCCCTCTCTGAGCATTAGGAAGGCTAGATCCTAAGGCTTAAAAGTAGCTTTGTGGTTACCTCTAATATTATTTAAACCAAAATATATACAACCCTTGAGAATTATTGGATTGATAACATTCTGGAGACCATACTAGGGAACTAACCAATCCTTAGTATTTATAATAAATCTTAAAGGAAATAGTTTTACTCATATTTTCACCTTAAGATTATTTTAAAGCGTTGTAAGTAAAATTTTCATTAAAAACTAAAATTCTGGCTTCTAGAAAAATCTACTATACCAGGTCTAATCCTGATCGAGAACCTACTATAATTGTATATAATCTTGACAGAATTTTAAAGACAAACAAAAAAATAGAAATTTTAGGCAATAAAAATCCATTTGTTAGTCATCCATAATTTTTACTATCTGTGGATGACTATATATTGGTCCTAGATTTATAAAAACAAAATTCCGTGAACATTGTGAGTTTTAGAAATCTCACTACCTTTATTATCCTTAGAGAAAAAAATTCAAAATTGTACCATTTTTCCATTGCATGGTCACCCTGCTACTCCTGAAAGTCTTCGTATGTGCTTTTACCTACATTTGTTCTTGTAGATGACTAGGGTTTTTGAGGGCATTTTTCTTGGTTTCATGACTTCCATGGTTAAATCATCAACAAGGATTGTATCTTGATGTTATTACACCTTCCCCTATCCTTAATATACCTTCATAAACACTTCCCATCATTCCTATCCCTCAAACCCATCATTTTTCTACAAAACCTAGCCTATTGCTACAATTTGACACTTTTCGAGACTAGGCCTGTGTTTTGCCATTTTGGACCCCTTCCCCTCACTCAATCCTTGAAATTAAAATTTCCCCTACTCTCTAACATCTATCCCTATCCTCCAAAATTTCCCCAAGAATTTAGACAACCTTTAACCCCTTCAATCCCCTTCCTCTTCAAGGCAGTCCTAAATCCCTTATTATGCCTACACCAAACCCTAATTTCCCCTTCCAACTAAGCTAGGGTTTGCTGTGGAAAAGAGGCATGGGATAAGAGGATCGATATGATAGGTCATATCAACAAGCATAAATCCATACCAACTCATAAACATCATGCCTCTATCATTTTCCAAGAATTCATACCAAGAGCCAAGCCATTTATCACTCATAAGGCCAGTTTCACTTCAAATTGTGTTTATGAAAAAAAAAGTATGAATTTGACAAACGTGAGAGATATTTTTTTCCATAATAGGTCCAATAAGAAAACCCTCCTTCCGAGTTTACACAGGTATCATGGTTTGGGAGCAATGCAAAAAATATAGGTGTCACGAGAGAATTGCTGCACTTCTGGAGTGACCTTGGGAAAATCGGGTTTTCTCATAGTTGGAGTGTTCCAATGAATTTCTTGATGTGACTAATTATAACTATACTAAAATACCTTTCCAATGAGCTATCATGAGATCAATTTGGAGTTGAGGAAGGCCTCCAAAAGTTGTATGCACCATCACTCTGCATTTCTGCACCATCATTCAACACTTTTTTCCCAGTCTTGAGAGAATCAACGTTTGACACGTTTAATCAACTCCAATTAGAGAAAAAGAGGTATAAATGGAAATTATACAGGATAGGATTTCCAACTAGCTATCATGCGCCCAATTTTCACACCAGGAAGGCCTCCAAATTCCCTCTGCAAAAAAGCGCTATGCCCTCAGAAACTGGTGTTGCACCTTTGGACAGGAAAAGCTTCTAAGCCCTCTAACAACTCAAATCACCTCAAAAGCTTCGAAAATATTTCCGAGGCTCCTCCAAACATATTTTAAAATTGATAAGATAAGTTGTTTTTCCCTGATGAAGAACATCTTGCAGCAAAGAAGACAGAAAGCACTTGGCTCTAAGAGGAACTAGGGTTTTACACTTAGAAGTCCAGCAGTGTGCCAAGAAGTGATCAAATGCAAAAAAAAACCTGAAGATGGAATGCAAGGCCAAGCATGAAGAAAACCTACAGAAGGTAAATATTATCAATGTGAAAGGTTCAAATTCATCATCTCAAATCATCTGCAAGCAAAAGTACAAATGGCCAGCCAAGGTAAAAAGACAAGTTTCAATATTGTAATGGAAGCTACAAGAAAGTTCTTGAAGATACTGTCTTCTATCTTGAGTCCCAAAGTCTCAAAAGAAATATATCATGCCTCTAGGATCTGAAGGAAGCAAGTGTCATATCTCCAGCAACCTGCAAGTAAAGGGTCAAAGAACATTAGTAAAAGAAAGTGAAAATGACTTAAAACACCAAATAATGGGTTTACAAAGTTCGAACTGAATCCGAAGTCTATTACAAGTCATTTTTTCATTTCATATTAATCATGGTTCACTTGCAAAGAGTTGAAGTTTTCAAAGGAAGAAGAAATGTAATTTTTTAAGTCAAACTGGGAAAAATTTTGTGGCGCTGCGCATTCAAGGTCAGGCGTTGCGCGTTCAGGGTTAGGCATTACGTGTTCAGAGGAATTCCCTATGCAAATTTTCACTGCGCTGCACATTTAGAGGTGCACTGTGCATTTTCCCTGGAAAGCTCGACATGCCCGATGCGCATTCGGAGGAATTCCCTATGAAAATTTGCACTACGCTGTGCGTTCAGAGGCGCGCTGCGCATTCGCCCGGGAAAGCCCAATAGGCCCTAAATGCATGCAGGCGCTGCGCGTTCACATACCTGACCAGCCTGAAATGCATGCAGGCGCTGCGTGTTCACAACCCGATAGGCCCGACTATGCGTGCAAGCTCTACGCTTTCTCTTGAAGCTCCTCCTTCACCTACAACTGCTCAAGAAACATCGAAAACTCCTTCAAGTTGACATAAAAGGACTTTCAAGGGCATTGAAAATTGGTAAGTGGATTTCTTGCCTTTTCCTCCAGTGGATTTTGATGGTTTAATGTAAAAAGGAATTGACCAAACACTAATGAGTGAAAAACCCTAATCTTCATGCTAAAAAACCCTATTTCAAACTCCATCATCTACAAACAAGAAAATATCAGTCAAGTAGGGTATGAAGTAGTATGGTTGTAGTGATTTGAAGAAGAGGATAGTAAAGAGGAAGAAAATGAAGAGGTAGGGGACAGTGATGTTAGCATGGAACAAACAAATGAAGATGAGGCATGAAATGTTGATGAAGAGGAAGCCACTGAATCTAAGGGAAATGAAACTGATATTGGGAATAATGAAGCAAGCATTAGTGAGGAAGAAGACAATCATGATAGTCATGAAAAAAGTGAAAACAATGAGCCTCACAGTGATAATGATGGTGAAAAAATCAATACAAATGCAGAGGAGAGAAACAATCATGATGATGATGTTAGGGACAACAGTAAAACTCAAAGCCACAATGGTAGTAAAAACAATAAGGTTCCTAGTAGTGATAGGGGCAGTGATGATGTTGGAGATGAAGATAACAATGAAGAAAATGAAGAATTTTATGAGAGCGCTAAAGATCACAACCATGAGACTCCTAGCAGTAATGACGAACAAGATGAAGATGATGAAACAAAAAGCAGTGCAGAAGATAGTGCAAAAGGCAATGATGAAGAAAAGAACAGTGAAGAAAGTGCAGTGAAGGAAATTAGGCCTATGGAGGACATGGTCGAACCAAAGAGGCAAAAGACCAAGCTAACCTTGGAATCTTGGCTGAAGCTTCTCTACAAGCCTCCCAAACCTCATAAGGAATATATCTACCAATTTTGGGAACCTTTTGAGAATTTTTGGTTTTTTGCTAATTTTAAGGCCTGAAGGCGCAACACCCCTGGCATCCTCAGGAGGAAAAATTTGCATTTTTGGAATCATCAGCTCAAGTACAGTATGATCACCAAATTTTAGAGCATTTCGAGCATTTTTGGTCCCTTAAAAGGCTAAAAAACACCTCATTTTTCACCTTTCTGCCTCATTTTCAGGAACGGCGCTGCGCCTAGAGAAGCGTTGGGAGATTCAATTTTTGGATAGGTAAATGGATCCCAATAAGAATACGAAGGGCCTTTTTTGAAATTAGTCTCAATAGGATTTCCAACAAGCCATCATGGAGAAAATTCTGACATCGAGAAGGGCATCAAAACTTGGCTGCAAGTGGATCCATTTTTCCTGTGCATGTTCTATGCCTTGAGACCTCACTGCTACACCTTTAATGTGAAAAAGTGAACAAAAGGCACTCATTTATGGAAAAATGATATTTTAGTGTTTTTTTGGGAAAATCACTCCAAAGTTAGGTTCTAAGAGTTATTTTTCATTTATTTGATGAAATATTTTGTGTCTTGGGCCTTGCATGGTCTCTTAGAAATAAATCACATTTATGGGTGTTTTTGACATTTTCAAACCCTAGTTAGGGTTTTTGCCCTCCTTTGCTAGATAAATAAAGCATGAGGGCCTTATTGTAAAAGGTTTGCATTTGATGACTCTTGGGAAAAATACATAGTTTTTTGGAGATTGAAGAGAAATTGGTGTTGTGGAATTTGTGGATGGCTTGTTTTGATTGATGATGGAGAAGGCTTGCTTGCAGGATCCTTGAGCTTGGTTAATGGTGATGTGCTTCTATTTAGTTCTTTTTTTCTTATGTATCATGTTTTTACATCCTTCTATATTGTAGTAGAACAAAGGTTTCAGACTAAGAAATGTTTTTCAAAGGCACCTTATCTCTGTTTATTCTTCACTGCCTCTATGTTTTCCTCTGCTAGGTTAGTTTAGATAATTCTAGTTTCTCTCTAGACCCTGTTGGAAATATGATGCAGAAGTGTTGTCCTTGATGGCAACCCACTGAATGAAGATGAAGACATGCGACTGTTGACATGTGTTGTCCTTGATGGCAATCCACCTGATGAAGTTATTCTTGACTTGATGGACTTGGTAAATGATGTAAATCTGATGTTTGTTGACAATATGATGCTGAGTGTTGTCCTTGAAAAGAAACCCACTTGATGAAGATGATGACAACTTACTTGATGAAGTTGTGCTTGAGAGAATATGTTCCTGATGAAGAAAATATGATGAATCTACAGTGTGAAAAGAAGGAAATGAAGAAAGGAATTCAGCATGTGCTAATTCTATGATGAAAAAGAGTATGTCTCTAGGTATACACGGATTGGCCTAGGGGAAGTCGCGTATGCACGCGGAAAAGAACGTGCCAAGTCGCGTATGGGCTAAAGCGCTCAAAAAGTGCAAAACCAAGGGTAACCACCATGGTATTGACCCATGGTATTGGGTAATGATCCGCCAAATTGACCCCGTCGGGGAATACCATCGGAAGTAATGTAGTTTTGGGCTCATGGTATTGAGAAGGGGCTGTGGTATTGAAAAAGGATAAACCTATATAAAGAGATGAAATTCATTGTGCAAATTATGAGAGTAGGTGCAAGATGTCTGAACTTAAATGAATACTTCTCTGTGAAGTATATCTGAATGGAAAGGGTTACACTTGAAGATGAATCTGAATGTATGATGCACCAATGATGAAGAAGGGGATCCAGATCTGAAATACAATTGTGTCTACTAGATCTGATTATGGAAGGCTTAGATCTGAATTGAGGTGAACATCTGTCTGAAGTAAAAGGGTAAATCTGAACCGAACATCTGATCTGAAGATGTATGCTGCTCTATGATGGTTGAAGATATATACGCTACTTCGGCGAAGAGGAAGCGGCGTATATGCGCGGCTTCGGCCCGAAAGAGAAATCGACGTATGCGCAATGAAATACATACGGTATACGGTTTGTGTGTGGACGGAACGCGTATATACGCGACATCGGTCGATGAAAGCGTATGCAAACTAGGGTTTTCTTTGAGCATAGGGTATAGATCTGTCGATAGGGATTTCTTTGTATTACGTATAAATACGCGTGTTGTACGAATTGATAAGTACACATTGGTGATGTATGTTTGTGCTTAAAAGAATGGAAAGGGTCCAGTTTGAAAATATGATGAAATGTGGCATGCTAGTGTTGTTCTATTGAAGTTGTTGGATCCAGTGTGAAAATTGATGAAACGTGGTCCAAGGTGGTGCTGAGGGTTGTAGCCTTCAGTCAGGGGGTTGTAGCTCCCTTCCAGGTGAGGCTGGTAAACGAGATCGGGGGTCGTAGCTCCCTTCCAGGTGAGGCTGGTAAACGAGATCAGGGGGTCGTAGCTCCCTTCCAGGAGAGGCTGGTAAACGAGTCAGGGGGTTGGAGCTCCCTTCCAGGAGAGGCTGGTAAACGAGCGCAGGTGGGTGCCTGCGTGCTGGTAGAGTCTGCACCAGCACATATGTTGTAAAGATGTTTTCTCTATAATAAAATATTGAAGGTTGAGCAACTGCAGCGGTGGTTTTCTCCCGACTTGGGTTTCCACCTAAAAATCCTGGTGTTCATGTGTGATGCTTTGTGTGATGGTTTATTCTGTTCTTACTGCACATGTTTACTGTTTATTGAACATCTGATGAATGAATGATGGAATAATATAAGTGAAGATTTAATGATAGATCTAGATCTCTGTGTATACGCTAGTTTCATAAAGGGGATCCGCGTATATACACTAGTTTACTGAAGGAAAGTAGCGTATGGGTTTTAGAGCATGAAAAAGTAAAAGTTTGAATATGCTGTAAATACTGATTCACCCCCCCCCCCCTCTCAGTATTTTTCCCAACAATTGGTATCGGAGCAGGTCCTTGTGAAGAAGCTTGATCGCTTAAAGGAGATCCGTCGCAATGGGAAGTCAAGAAGGAGTAATGTCTATAAAGCCACCTCTATTCAATGGAAGCAATCTGATATTCTGGAAGGTACGTACAAAAGCATATCTGCAAAGTCTTGGTGCAGATGTATGGGCAATCGTGGAAGAAGATTATCAATACCTGGCAAGCATTCCTACTGATGCAGCAGAAAGGAAGAAGTATGAAACCAATGCCAAAGCAGTAAATGTCTTGCTAGGAAGCATGTCTGAATCAGAATTTGCTAAAGTGATGCAGCTACATTCAGCAAAAGAAATATGGGACAAAATCATTCTGAGCTATGAAGGAGACACAAAGGTAAAAAGTGCAAAACTCCAAACTCTTAGAATTGAATATGAAAATTTGAAGATGCATAGTGATGAGAGTGTTGCCGGTTTCTTTCTTCGTCTGGATGATATTGTAAATCGAATGAGAAATTTGGGTGAAACCATAACTGATACTACTCTGGTGGAAAAGGTCTTAAGATCCTTGACTTCTAAATTTGACTCTAAAGTTTCGGCTATTGAAGAAAGGCAAGATCTGCAAACTCTTTCTATTGTTCAATTGCATGGTATTCTGACTGCTTTTGAAATGAGACAAGGAGGTCCTTCCCAAATCAGAGAAGCTGCTTTTAAGGCATCTACAAAAGGAAAGGAAAAGGAATTTGTCAAAGAATCCAGCTATATATCCGATGAAGAAGAAGCAAATTTCGTGAGAAACCTCCAACTAGGTACTGGAAGATTCAAAGGTAAGCTTCCCTTCAAATGTTTTGAGTGTGGAAAAGTTGGTCATTATGCTGCAAAATGTCCTTATAAAGGAAAAGAAGTAATAAGAAGGAATAAGAACCGATCTAGCTCTAAGAAAAGTTACTATACTAATGAAGATAGTGATGGGTCATCTAATAGTGAGGAAGAATGTGAAGAAGATCTTAGACTTCTCATGGCATTTGAACAAAAGGAAGAAAAGAATGCTTTTATGGATGCTCTAGAGGAAAACGATTTTCTTGAAGAAAATAATCAACTCAAACTATGCTTAGAAGATTACAAAATTCTCTTAGAAGAACAAAAGATAATCAGAGAGACCATTGAAAAGCAGCTTGAAGAAGCAAAGAAACATATTGAAAAACTAGAATGTGCAGTGGTAAGTCAAAGAAAAGAAGTTGAGAAAGCAAAAACCTTGAATCTTAGATTTGCTAAAGGATCTGAAACCTTAGATGAGATCATCAAGGTACAACGTTCTCCTCTTATAAAGACAGGTCTTGGATATATCGGAGAGTCCTCTCAAACTTCAGCACCAAACTATCTAAAAGCAGTTACAGGTGGTTTACATCATTCAGCCACTCAGCAAGGGAATAAAGGATCTCTACAGGGAAAGCAGGACCATCTCAATTCAAGGAACACTAACAGGGATAGCTTTCAAAGACACTTCAACCAACAGGTAAATTCAAATAGAAGATTCCATGATCACATAAATTTCTACTTCAATGGGCAATGTTTCACTTGTCACAATTTTGGTCATAAAGCTATTCAATGTGTTGCATATAAAACCATCATGACAAGAGAAGCAAGAAATAAAAGGTTGGATACTGAACCAAAGAAGAATACCTATAACAATTTTTCTCCTCTTCAAAGTGAAGTTGAATGTACTTATTGTAATAACTTTGGCCATGAAGAATCTAAATGCAGGAACAAGATCCAGCCAAAAGAACATGTTCCCTCAAGCTCTAAAGTGTGGAAAAAGAAAGAACCGCCGGTTGAAAATTGTGGGATAGCATTATTTGCAGAAGGTGAAGAAAATCAATGGTACATTGATAGTGGGTGCTCAAGACACATGACAGGTGACAAAAGCAAACTTCATACTTATAATGCTCTAGAAAAGGAAAAGAAAGTTACATTTGGAAATGATACTCCTGCTGTGATTAAAGGAAAAGGGTCAATATTTCTAAAAGAAAAAGTGAAGGCTAAAGATGTCATGTATGTGGATGGATTAAGGCATAACCTGTTAAGTGTTAGTCAAATGTGTGATCAAGGAGCAGAAGTGGTCTTCAGTTCCAAAGAATGTGTGGTTCGTGATCTTGATACAGGTAAAATCATTATAAAAGGAAAAAGAAATCCAAGCAACCTGTATGTTCTAAACGGCATAGATCAATGTTACCTAAGAAAGTCTTCAGAAAATTGGCTATGGTATAGAAGGCTGGGGCATCTGAGTTTCTCTCAAATCAACAAAGCAAGCAGACTTCAAGTTGTTCGTGATCTTCCAAAGGTCAATCTTCCGGAAAGTACCATATGCAAATCTTGTCAATTTGGTAAGCAGACTAGAGTACGATTTAATGCCAAAGAAGGATCATCAAGTAAGCCTCTTGAGCTCATTCATACTGATATCTGTGGACCTATGAGGAAAAAGTCATTACGTGGGGAAGAATACTATATCTTATTTATTGATGACTACTCTAGAATGTGTTGGATCGGGTTCATTACACACAAAGATCAAGCACTTGAAAAATTCCAGAGCTTCAAAGCATTGGCAGAAAATGAAATAGATCTAAAAATCAAGTGTCTTAGATCTGATCGAGGAGGAGAATATTCATCAAATGAATTCTTTGAATTTTGTGAACAACATGGCATTAAAAGACAGTTCTCTGTAGCAGGCACTCCACAACAAAATGGTGTAGCAGAAAGAATGAATAGAACAATTTTTCAAATGGCTAGAGCTATGCTTGCTGATTCTGATGTTCCTGACATGTTCTGGAGTGAAGCAGCACATACAGCAGTTAACATTCTCAATAAGGCTCATGTTCGGGTAAACAGTGACAAAACTCCATATGAACTCTAGTATGGCAATTCTCCCACTGTGAGGCATTTTAAGGTTTTTGGAAGTAAATGCTTTATCAAAAATAATGATGAAAAGCTTGGCAAGTTTGAACCTAGATCAGATGAAGGGATATTTCTTGGTTACTCATCGTCAAGCAAAGCATTCACATGTTACAATAAAAGACTTCGAAAGGTTGTTGAATGTATTGATGTTGTTATTGATGAGTCTCCTGCAGCTCCTAAAGAAGAAAAACAAACAACAAAAGAAGATGATAGCGACATATGGCCTTCTACATCAGATAGCAATGATATAGGCAGTGGATCCAATGAAGAACCTGAAGATGATCTATCTGAAAAAGCTCCATCCAGATATGTTCAAAAGAATCATCCTAAATCTCAAATTTTGGGTGACAAGGAATCTGGGGTACGAACAAGGAGAACTCTTGTGGGATCTTCTAATCATTTGGCACTCATATCCACAATTGAACCACCCAATGTCAATCAAGCAAGCAAAGATGAATGTTGGAGGCAAACCATGAATGAAGAACTTGATCAAATTGAAAAGAATGACACTTGGGAATTGGTACCAAGACCACATGATAAAAATGTCATTGGAACTAAATGGATTTTCAAGAACAAGCTAAATGAGAATGGGGATGTTGTAAGAAACAAAGCTAGACTGGTTTGCAAAGGGTATACTCAACAAGAAGGTATAGACTTTGAAGAAACTTTTGCTCCTGTAGCTAGACTTGAAGCCATCAGAATGTTTCTTGCTTTTTCAAGTTATCAACAAATCAAATTTTATCAAATGGATGTTAAATCTGCTTTTCTTAATGGTGATCTAGAAGAAGAAGTATATATAGAACAACCGGAAGGATTCATTTTGGGAAATGATGCAAATCTTGTTTGTAGACTTAAAAAGGCTCTATATGGTCTCAAACAAGCTCAAGGGCTTGGTACTATCGTCTTGACAAATATCTTCATCAACAAGGATTTTCAAAGGGGTCTGCTGATAGCAACTTATACACAAAAGTTGAAAATGATAAACTATTGATTGTGGTTGTATATGTTGATGATATAATTTTTGGGAGTAACGAAGAATCTATGAGTCAGAAATTTGCTTCTGTCATGCAGCAAGAATTTGAAATGTCTTTACTTGGGGAACTAACTTTCTTTCTTGGCTTACAAGTGCATCAATCTACAAATGGTATATTCCTATCACAAGCAAAATATCTTAAGCAAATTCTGAAGAAGTATGGCATGGAAGAATGCAAACCTGTAAGCACTCCAATGATAACCGGATGCAATCTCAGTTCTCATGATGATTCTCCCACGGTGAATCAACCAGATTACAGATCAATGATAGGAAGTCTACTTTATCTCACTGGGACTAGACCAGACATTATGCATGCAGTTTGGATTGTTGGACGATTCCAAGCTAATCCAAAAGAGTCTCACCTTCAGGCTGTGAAAATAATTTTCAAATATCTGCAAGGAACTCAAGACTTTGGTCTATGGTATCCAAAGAATGCTGATCTTACTCTTCATGCTTACACTGATGCAGATTGGGCTGGTAGTGTTGATGATCGGAAAAGCACTAGTGGTGGTGCATTCTATATGGGACCCCGGTTAGTATCTTGGTTCAGCAAGAAGAAAAATTCTATTGCCTTATCTACAGCAGAAGCAGAATATGTGGCTGCCGCATCTTGTTGCACTCAACTCCTTTGGATGATGCAAACCTTACAAGATTTTCAAATCAAGTGTACACCTCCTGTCCCCATTATGTGCGACAATACAAGTGCCATCAGTATTTCAAAGAATCCTATTATGCATTCGAAGACCAAGCACATTCCCATCAAGTATCACTTCTTACGTGAACAAGTGCTTGAACAAAAGGTGAAGTTGGAGTATGTTCCCTCCAAAGAACAAGTTGCTGATATTTTCACCAAACCTCTGCCCAGGGAAGCGTTCGAGTATCTAAGACAGAAGGTGGGAGTATTCTCTGCCAGTCAAAAGAAAAAATCTGCATAAATTTAGAAGATGGCTTGTGATACGCGGGTTTCCTGAAACACAGTCGCGTATATACGCTAGTTCCTGCAAAGAAAACCGTGTATGTCTGATTGCTGACAATTTTTGGTTGGAGTCAGCTCTCTTCAGCACAACTGCAATGCTGTTTGGTATCTCTGATACTGTTTGGTAACTCTGGTGGTGTTCCAGTTCTCATAATTATTTTTCTAATGATTTAATGAAGATGCCTTGATGATTTGTTGATGAAAGTGTTCAGGATGCACAAACTAAGGGGGAGCCTTAGTCATACGAAAAGAATGCTTGGATGCACAGATTCAGGGGGAGCATTAGCGTTGCTAAGTATAATGCATTGTTGGCATTATGATGGTTCTGAAATATGTTCTCATTCTTGAGGACTTTCTGGTGTTGTTCTTAATGTCATATATGTAATTTGATGAAAAGGTCATGTTGAGACCCATGATGTAAATCTTGTAATATTCAGTCATGTAAGGACTTGTCAAATATTGTAAACTCACTTGGTTGAGTAGCTGAGTCAAATGTGTAAACCCACTTGGTTGGGTAGTTGAGTCTCATATGTAAATCCACTTGGATGGATAATTGATGTAAGTATGAGTCTTTGGTGATAGAGTCATGTACTTCATTGAAAAATATGTTTGAAAATTCAGCATGAACTCAGGGGGAGCTTGGTCACTTCAGTATACATTAGATCTGCAGAACGCTTCTTCCACATGAGGAGAAAAAGGGGGGAGAGTATGTTGGTTTTGATCCGCCCTTTTCCCTTGATGTCAAAGGGGGAGAGTGACATGGTGTTTGAATGAAGAATGGTGTCAAAAATGGAGAAAGTAACATGGTGTCCTTGTGACATGGTGTTTGAATACAGATAATGGTGTCAAAGAATTGGGAGAGTGACATGGTGTCAATGTACTTATCTGTTGTGGTAACCAAACACCATCGTGGTTGCCATCAAGTCCAAAGGGGGAGATTGTTGGAAATATGATGTAGAAGTGTTGTCCTTGATGGCAACCCACTGAATGAAGATGAAGACATGCGACTATTGACATGTGTTGTCCTTGATGGCAATCCACCTGATGAAGTTATTCTTGACTTGATGGAATTGGTAAATGATGTAAATCTGATGTGATATGATGCTAAGAGTTGTCCTTGAAAGGCAACCCACTTGATGAAGATGATGACAACTTACTTGATGAAGTTGTGCTTGCTAGAATATGTTCTTGATGAGCTAAATATGATGTATCTACAGTGTGTACAGAAGGCAGTGAAGAAAAGAAGTCAGCATGTGCTCAATCTTGATGAAAAGAGTATGTCTCTAGGTATACGCGGATCTGTCTAAGGGAAGTCACGTATGCACGTGGAAAAGAACGTTCCAAGTCGCGTATGGGCAAAAAAGCGCTCTAAAAGTGCAAAACCAGGGGTAACCACCATGGTATTGACCCATTGTATTGGGTAATGATCCGCCTAATTGACCCCGTCCAGGAATACCATCGGAAGTAATGTAGTTTTGGGCTCATGGTATTGAAAGGGGCTCATGGTATTGAAAAAGAATAAACCTATATAAAGAGATGAAATTCATTGTGCAAATTATGAGAGTAGGTGCAAGATGTCTGAACTTAAATGAATACTTCTCTGTGAAGTAGATCTGAATGGAAAGGGTTACACTTGAAGATGAATCTGAATGTATGATGCACCAATGATGAAGAAGGGGATCCAGATCTGAAATACAATTGTGTCTACTAGATCTGATTATGGAAGGCTTAGATCTGAATTGAGGCGAACATCTGTCTGAAGTAAAAGGGTAAATCTGAACCGAACATCTGATCTGAAGATGTATGCTGCTCTATGATGGTTGAAGATCTATACGCTACTTCGCCGAAGAGGAAGCGCGTATATACGCGGCTTCGCTGAAGAGAAAGCGCGTATGCGCAATGAAATACATACAGAGGTATACGCTAGTTTGTGTGGACGGAAGCGCGTATATACGCGACATCAGTGAAGTGAAAGCGCGTATGAAGACTAGGGTTTGCTGAAGCATGGGGTATGAATCATCTGATATATTCTGCTGTATTACTGTTATCTGATCTGTGTTTTCTGAATTGATAAGTACCTGTTGGTGATGTATGTTTGAGCTTAAATATATGGAAAGGGTCCAGTCTGAAAATATGATGAAATGTGGCCTGCAAGTTGTGTTCTATTGAAGTGGTTGGATCCAGTGTGAAAATTGATGAAACGTGGTCCAAGGTGGTGCTGAGGGTTGTAGCCTTCAGTTAGGGGGTCGTAGCTCCCTTCCAGGTGAGGCTGGTAAATGAGATCGGGGGGTCGTAGCTCCCTTCCAGGAGAGGCTAGTAAACGAGTCAGGGGGTTGGAGCTCCCTTCCAGGAGAGGCTGGTAAACGAGCACAGGTGGGTGCCTACGTGCTGGTCAAGTCTGCGCAAGCACATATGTTGTAAGATGTTTTCTCTATAATAAAATATTGAAGGCTGAGCAACTGCAGCGGTGGTTTTCTCCCGATTTGGGTTTCCACCTAAAAATCCTGGTGTTCATGTGTGATGCTTTGTGTGATGGTTTATTCTGTTCTTACTGCACATATTTATTGTTTATTGAACATCTGATGAATGAATGATGGAATAATATAAGTGAATATTTAATGACAGATCTAGATCTCTGTGTATACGCTAGTTTCATAAAGGGGATCTGCGTATATACGCTAGTTTACTGAAGGAAAGTAGCGTATGGGTTTTAGAGCATGAAAAAGTAAAAGTTTGAATATGCTGTAAATACTGATTCACCCCCCCCCCCCCTCTCAGTATTTTTCCCAACAGACCCACCCAAGCTTGTTTATCTTATGAATGATTCAATACAGTAGGTATTAAATATTTTTTTAGGGTTATACCTACTTGTTTGATGTCACTAAAACTTTATTCTTAAGATCTTTCTTTGAAGTACCACTAATTAGGTTTTTCCAAAGAGGCTATTTTTCGATCATACCCTTTGTCCATTCTTGAAAAGTTTTTTTCGAGATATTTATGGCTATGATAAATTATTTTTAGGAGTTCCCTCTTCTTTGATTAAATTTATATGTTTATCTTAAATGTTTTCTAACCTTGAAGGTGAAATCAGTAGAAGTTAAATAAGTTTCTTGCCTTCTATATTTCATTGGATTCTTTGTCTTAAATGCTCATTTTCTTGAGTTTAATCAAAGAGTTATTGTTGTTCCCTGTCTTATGATTACTTCTTTATGTATTGAAGGCCCTTCCTGTTAAAGTATTTGACAAGGGATTCTTAATTTCCCTTTTCCCTACTTTTCTCACAAACTTGATGTTCATTTCATCTCACACAAACCTTGAAAATCCATTTGACCATGTTATATTTTCCCTGTGATGCACCCTGATTCATTGTTGAACTTTCCAAGACTTTTTATCGACTCCATATCCTAATGACTTGAATATTTCCTCACTTCATCTATTCTACTTAATCATCTACCCAACCAAAACAAACAAACAAACCCTAAACTTAACAACTAACCTAAAATCAAACCTTAAAAGCAAAAAAGTTCACATCCTTTCCACAGAATAGAGAGATCCCTCACTGAGTCTAGGAAGGCTAGGTCCTAGGACTCTAAATACTGGTCTGATGTTACCCCTGTTCATTTGTTCTCACCAATCTAACAAATTACGGGGACCTAACATAATGGCAATCATAGTGGGACTTTCTGAGTAAGTAACAAGCTTATACATCCTTAGAGAATTTAGAATCCCTTGTCAAACAGTATTTATTGATTTATCCCCACCTCATCACCTAACATGGCGATCACGGTGGGAACTTCTGAGTTAGTGACAATCAAAGTACTCCTTAGGACCTCAGAAAACCCACAAACATCCTTAGATTGGTATTTAATTGTTGATGGTAGAAAACAAGTACATCTTTAAAACTATAATCATCATCCACCTGGTGACTCTGCTGGTCTTCAGTAGCCCTGTTCACCCCACTAGTCCTCACAGACTCCCCTAGGAATGCATTAATAAATCCTAGTATTGATGATGGTGAAAACAAAGTTTAAATCTTCCACCTTGCGACTCCACAACTCTCAATAGACCTAAAGACTCCACTGGTAGAGAACTCTAGAATAGTTAAAATGATACATTGACCCTTTTTGATTTACAAACATGGATCCAAGGATACAAAGGAGATATGCTCCAATGAACAGAGATCACATACATGGATTTCCACACAAAATGCCTTAGATAAATTGGTTTTCAAACCTGCCTATGTTTCAAGATGAAAAATTTGATGACCCATTGTTACATCTCATCAAATTTCATACACATTTATGGAGGTTAAAAGTTGAATGGCATGAAGACTGCCTCATGAAAATGTTCATGGGGACATTAGAAGGTAAGGCAAGGGAATGGTATGAAGGTCTGAAACCAGGTAGTTTGTTTTCCTTAAAAGATATCCACAAGGAGTTTTATGAGGATTATAAAGAAAGTTGTCCATCTCTGTCATTAGCTGAAAATTGTTGTGATCAATCTAAATACCTCATACAATATCTTGTATACATTGGTGAAGATTTGGGAAATTGGCATTCTAAAAATCTATTAGAGGAGGTTCAGGAATTTCATAGTCAAGTTAATTTTTATAAAAACCAAGAGGAGTTATTTGAGGAAGAAATCAATCAAAAAATAGAAGAAAACCCATAGGATCTCTCTGAAGGCACAAGTGATGACTTACCATCTCTTCTAGGAGAGGCTCAAGAAGACATTCAGCCTCAAAATCAGCCTTCACAAGAGAAAGAGAAATGTTGTAGTTCTATCCAAAGAAAGAGAAAAATGCCTCCTCTTTTTACTGAAGAGGAAATAAATCAAACGCTAAACATGCAACCAGCCTCTAAACCTTCATGTGAGCAAAACATTTCTTCTCATTCTCCTACTAACCCCATCCACCATAAATCAGAAAGTGAACTTGTAGATCAATTTAAAGAAAAAAAAATTGATAATCCAATATGTTTGATTGGTGACATTACTTACATTGATGATCTTCCAAAGTTTGATCAGTCTGATGATGATGTTCTCCAAACAGAAGCTAATCTTGCAGAGAAATCAGCAGTTGATTTGTGGGAGGAGGTTCAGTTTCATCAACTTCAAAAAAGTAATAAGCCATTACATACCATCTATGACACTGATGAGGAAATCCTTGAAAGTTTAGAAGTAAGTGAAGGATCTCTAACTCTTTTCTCTACTTCATTTCAGTCCATCAAAAATAGATTTCATGTGATTGGAAATCAACAGTCTTTGAGTTTTGATGTTGAGGTTAGGGACGACAAAGAACTTCTTGGGAAGATTGTTAATGAGAAACCTCTCCCTAAAATAGATGAAGAAATAATTTAGGACATATAATTCTCCTTAGCTCCAGAATTGCAGCCACCAAGTTCCATTTAATTTCAAATTGCAGACGAAAACTTGGCAAATGATAAAAATATAAGAGTTACTACACTACCTTCTCAAGAAGATTTATTGCCAAAGAGTACTCCTGATCAGAAACATGATGGCCTTCGCACAGAGTTCAGTCCACTCAATCAAAGCATATTAGGATTGTTAGAGGACAAAATTTCAATATATGATGAGGCTACCAATTGATATTATCTTGAGGAAGAATGAGAGTTTCTTTCCCAAAAGAGTCCCAAGCTCAGCCAAGTGGAGGAAGAAGCAGTCCTAGATCAAGCTTATTTTTCAAATTCTCATAGCCAGGTATTGTTTCAAGATCCCTTTGCTGATTTCTTAGAGACATTTGATAAGGGAGTAAAACATGTTAGGAGAAATTTAATGCAAGGTTTAAAGAAAATTTTAGGCTCTATTGTTCAAACACTAGTGAGGTGGGAGTGGCCTTTTGATTTTTTCTCCACACTCAAAGAGCTGAAACAAAATCACTCATGGAATCATCTACTTGACTGGTTATATTGGAAAAGGGAGTTCACCAAATGAATGTATATATTTTATAGGTTAGATTAGGATATATAAGAATGCAAATAAGCTCAACACTATGAGAATATTTCTAGTTTTTAATCTTAGAATGCTGATCCAAAATGAAAAAACAAAAACAGAGAAAAGAAGAAGAAGAGGGCAGATGAAAAGAAGAGGTACAACCCCATAACCAAAAAAGAGTACTGCTGAAAATGTGCAAGCCTAAATGCCACTACCATTGATAAAAGAAAGTCATGTTCAGTCATCTAGCCTAATCATGGCTTAACATGTTTTAAATTTTTGCTGATATATTAGTCAAAGAATACTTTTCAAATCATTTATGTTTGAATTTTCAGTAGATTAGATTAGGAAAAGAGATATTGTTTCCCAAATCCCAATTTAGAACCAAAGAGAGATGAGTGGGATACATAACAAATGCTATATCACAACCCTCATGTTTTCTAGTTTTCATTGTACAAAAATAATGTCTGTGTTCAGCTTGTCCTAATGCCATAGCCCATAGCAAATCAGATTTCTTAATCCTAGTTTGATCATGTTTCAATTTCATGTCAGTAGGTTAGAGAATAATGTTTGTCAAACAACTTAACCATGAAAAATGAATAGACTAGGTAGAGAATAAAAGAGTTCATTAGCCTAATCTGAACTCTTGGAAGCGATAAGGGTAAAAGTAGATAGTTCCTTTTTTCTTTCAAAATAAAAATTGATCTCAAGGGTTTTCCAGTCCAAGTGCACCTGAAAGAAGAAAAAATGTTAGGCCAGGTAAGATGGGTAGGTAGAACTGAGATTGATGAAATCATTTTTGTTCAGATTTTATGAGATGATAGCTTCAAAAGAACATCAACAAATCAAGGAAGAGGGATCTGCCAAGTACAAGTAAGGTACTAGTCTTCAAAACTCAAAGATCTGAGATCCGAGGTTCTGGAAACCTCCTAAAAAGGATCTTCCCTCCCCAAGTGGAGCCACTATTAGTCATCCATAATTTTTACTATCTGTATATGACTATATATTGGTCCTATATTTATAAAAACAAAATTTCATGAACATTGTGAGTTTTAGAAATCTCACTACCTTCATTATCCTTAGAGAAAAAAATTTCACCATTCTACCATTTTTACATTCCATGGTCACCCTGCTTCTCCTAAAAGGCTTCTTATGTGCTTTTACCTACCTTTGTTCTTGTAGATGAATAGGGTTTTCGAGGGCATTTTTCTTGGTTTCATGACTTCCATGGTTAAATCATCAACAAGGCTCATATCCTGATGTTCTTACACCTTCCCCTATCCTTAATATACCTTCATAAACACTTCCCGTCACTCCTATCCCTCAAACCCATCATTTTTCTACAAAACCTAGCCTATTGCTACAATTTGACACTTTTCGAGACTAGGCATGCGATTTTCCCTTTTGCACCCCTTCCCCTCACTCAATCCTTAAAATTACACTTTCCCCTACTCCCTAACATCTATCCCTATCCCTCAAAATTTCCCCAAGAATTTAGACAACCCTTAACCCCTTCATTCCACTCCCTCTACAAGGCAGTCCTAAATCCCCTGTTTTGCCTACACCAAACCCGAATTTCCTCTTCCAAATAAGCTAGGGTTTTCTATGGAAAAGAGGAATAGGAGTAGAGGATCCATATGATAGGTCATATCAGCAAGCATAAATCCATACCAACTGATAAACATAATGCCTCCATCATTTTCCAAGAATTCATTCCAAGAGTCAAGCCATTTATCACTCATAAGACTAGTTTCACTTCAAATTATGTTTTCGAACAAAAAAAGATGAATTTGACAAAAGTGAGAGAGGTTATTTTCCACCAAAGGTCAAAAAATAAAATTTTCCTTCATATTTTACACAGGTATCATGGTTTGGGAGCAATGGCAGAAATATAGGTGTCACGGGAGAATTGATGCACTTCTGGAGTGACCTTAGGCAAATCAGGTTTTCTCATAGCTGGAGTGTCCAAATGACTTTCTTGATGATTCCAATGATAACTGAACTAGAATATATTTCCAATGAGCTATCATGAGCTCACTTTGGAGTTGAGGAAGGCCTCCAAAAGTTGTCTGCACCAACACTATGCATTTATGCACCATCATTCAACACGTTTTGACTAGTCTTGGGAGAATCACATTTTGACACGTCTAATCAAGTCCAATTAGATTAAAAAATGTATATTTGGAAATTATACAGTATAATATTTCCAACGTGCTATGATGGACCCAATTTTGACACTAGGAAGGCCTCCAAATTCCCTCCGCAATACGGCGCTACGCCTTCATAAACTAGCGCTACGCCTTTGGACAAGAAAAGCTTCCAAGCCCTCTAACAACTCAAATCACCTCAAAAGCTTCCAAAATATTGCTGAGGGTCCTCCAAACATATTTTAAAATTGATGAGGTAAGTGTTTTGTCCCTAATGAAGAACATCTTGCAGCAAAGAAGACAGGAAGCACTTGTCTCTAAGAGGAACTAGGGTTTTACACTTGGGAGTCTAGCAGTGTGCCATGCAGTGATCAAGTGTAGCAAAAAACTTGAAGATGGCATACAAAGACAAGCATGAAGAAAACCTACATAAGGTAAATATTATTAGTGTGAAAGGTTAAAATTCATCATCTTAAATCATCTGCAAGCAAATGTACAAACGGCCAGCCAAGGTAAAAAGAAAAGTTTCAATATTGTAATGGAAGCTACAGGAAAGTTCCTGAAGATGCTCTCTTTTGTCTTGAGTCCCAAAGTGTTAAAAGAAATATATCATGCCTCTAGGATCTGAAGGAAGAAAGTTTCATATCTCCAGCAACTTGCAAGTAAAGGGTCAAAGAACATCAGTAAAAGAAAGTGAAAATGACTTAAAACACCAAATAATGGGTTTACAAAGTTCGAACTGATTCCCAAGTCTATTACAAGTAATTGCAGAAGTGTTGTCGATCATGAGTGGTGTGGAGTACATTTTTTTCATCTGCAAATCTTCCAGGATTTTCCAGAGCCACACAATTTCCTTTGTTGCTTCAGCTGCTGCCACATATTCTGCCTCGGTCGTGGAATCTGCTGGAACTAACTATTTGTGTGATCTCCATGAGAGCTCCTGATCCAAGACTCATGGTGTAACTTGTAGTAGACACCCCTGTTTATTTGTCGCCATCAAAGTCTGAATCAGAGTATCCGATCACGCTGAAGTCACCTACCTGTGTATATTTGAGTCCAAAGTCTTGAGTCCCCTTCAAGTACCTTAACACTCTTTTTGCAGCAGACCAATGTCCTTCACAAGGTTTTTGCATGAACCTTGAGAGGATTCCAACAGCAAATGAAATGTCAGGTTTGGTGGTGGTCAGGTAGGTAAGACTTCCTACAAGCTGTCTATACTTAGTTGCATCCTCAAATTCCTTCCATTCAATAGATGTGAGCTTCAAGTTTTGTTCCATTGGAGTGGTAAAGGGATTACAGTCATCCATGCCAAATTTGTTCAAGAGATCTCCAATGTACTTATTTTGAGAAAGAAATATGAATTTAGGATGTTGAATTACTTCAATACCCAAATAGTAATGAACATGACCCAAATCAGTCTTTTCAAAACCTTTCTTCAACTCTTTCTTCATGGATGCAATATAGATCTCATTGTTTCCTATTATCAAAAGATCATCTACATATACCATAAGATATACAACTGTTTTTCCAAATTTCTTAACAAACAAAGTTGCATCATCAAGATCAAAATGTTTGAAGTCAAGTTTCAGAAGATGCTCGGTCAATTTCTCATACCAGGCTCGTGGTGCTTGCTTGAGGCCATACAAGGATTTTATAAGCTTGAAAACTTTGTGTTCTTGACCCTTTATCACAAATCCTTCTGGTTGTGACATATAAACTTTCTCCTTTAGATCTCCATTCAAGAAGGTTGTTTTTACATCCATCTGATGGAATTTCCATCCATTTTGAGCTGCTAAGGCAAAGAGAGTCCGGATGGTGGTCCACTTTTCTGTGGGAGCAAAAGTTTCTTCATAATCGATTCCTTCCTTTTGTGCAAAAACTTTTGCCACAAGCCTAGCCTTGTGCTTGTCAAGTGAGCCATCTGCTTTATACTTATTCTTGTAGACCCACTTACATCCAATTGGTTTCGTTCCCAAAGGTGGATCAACCAACTTCCAAGTGCCATTCTTTATCAAGGCATCATACTCCTTCTGCATCACTTCTTTCCATTCATCATGAGAAGCGACTTATTTGAAGGAAGTTGGTTCATGATCTGTAGACAAACTCAATTCACAGTTATAAGCAATATCCATATCAACAGGAGAATCAGAACTATCTACATCACTTTCGATTTGTTGAGTGGAACTTCTTGTTCCTGTTTTTCCAACCTCATCAGGATGAAAATTCTCCAGTGTCTTTGTCAGCCATTTGGGAGGACCTTTCTGAGATGGCCCAGGCTGGTCATTTGACTGAGTTGGGATTGATTCAAGATTCAATCTCCCAATTTTGTCAATCACATCATCCAATGTGTCATCCGTGGTTGTTTCTTCATGTGGGGGAGAGAGTGCTTCAAGGCATGATTCCACAGTTTGATTCAATATCGGAATCCCCCCTTCAAGATGTGGAATCACATTATCAAATTCTTGGAAGGACTTTGCATGTGTGAATCTATCCAGGCGATCAAGTTGCCGCTCAACAACCTTGTCACTGTTGGAAGATTCAAGGAATATGACATCTCTTGCTATCACAAACTTCTTATTTGCTTCATCATAGAGATGATATCCTTTGGAGGTATTGGAGTACCCCAAGAAGATACATTTTCTACTTCTAACACCAAGTTTGTTCCTTTGACCCTTGGGTATCAAGGCATAACAGGTGGACCCAAAGACCCTGAAATGCTTTACCGAAGGAATGTGGCCATGCCACATTTCAAAAGGAGTTTTGTTTCTAATTTAACTTGAAGGACACCTATTCTTTATGTAAACAGCACATAGAACTGCATCAGCCCAAAACATCAATTTCACATTCTTGAAAAATAACATGGAGCGAACCATATTTAAGATAGTTCTTTTCATTCTTTCAGCTACACCATTCTGTTGTGGATTATATGGCACAGTTGTTTGATGTTTGATTCCATGTTGATGAAGATAATTTTCAAATTCGTTTGAAATGTATTCTTTTCCATTATCAGTACGTAGAGAGCCAATATGTGTTTGTGCTTCATTTTCAATCCATGCATGAAAATTCTTGAAAGTTTGAAAAGCATCAGACTTATTCTTCAGTAAGTAAATCCAACACATTCTGGTGTAGTCATCAATAAATGCCATCATGTATTTGTTTCCATTTGCAGAAGAAATAGGCATAGGGCCACATAAATCTGAATGAACAAGTTCAAGTTTCCTATGTGCTCTTGAGTGTGAATCATGAAATGGTTGTTTGCTATGCTTTCCTAGAATACAAGCATCACATTCCTTAGGTTTTCTAGGAATTGTAGGCAGTCCATCAACACCATTTTTCTTCAACAAACTAAGGCTGTCATAGTTTAAGTGTCCAAATCTAGCATGCCATAAAAGACTTGATGGAAATGTACCTTCATCATGATGTGAACTGAATGCAAAGTTTTGAGCATGAGCAGATGAAACTTTCAGCTTCAAGAGTCTCCCTTCTTCTATTCCATCCATGACAAGTGAGTGATCTAATGATTTTCTGACCTCCGCCTTGCCATCAAACAAGTGAATTGAGTGTCCTTGCTACCGGATTTCGACCAGGGACAACAAGTTTCTCTTCAACTCAGGGAGGTATAGAACCTCATGTAGGATATGATCAGGAAGACCAGGCAGTTTAAGCCTGACTGTGCCAAGCCCCGATGGCTTGAGTTTGGATTTATCTGCGAAATATACTGCTCCATCAACTTTGTCAGTGAAATCTTCAAAAAAATCTTTTCTAAATGTCATGTGACATGTTGCTCCCGAATCTAGCAACCAATCATCTCTCCATGAAGTAAATGAAACATCAAATAGGTTTTCAGTTACTCCATTGTTACAATGTGCTAGAACATAATGAGCGGATTCAGGTGCTTTACCTTTGTCTCTGTCATTAGTTTTACCTTTGTCTTGATTTCTTTGATGCTTAATTTTCTCCCAAGGTGTTCTGCATTTGGATGCATCATGTCCATCTCTATTGCAACGTGTGCAATGAAGATTGGATTTGTCAGATTGTCTGCCCCCCCCTTTTGTGAAGTTTCTTCTTCCTCTTCCTCTTCTGCCACCTCTTCCTCTGGATGAATCTGGAGCATGACTCTTTTCTCTATGTGCCAAGTATGCAGCCTCTTCGGAAGATGAAGGGACTGTCATCTTCCCAAAAGCTTTCTCTCTTTCTGCAAACTTTTTCTCAAGTGTTTCAAAGGTGATATGGTCAAGGTTCCCACTTGCTTGCAAAGACTCAAGATAATGTGAGTAAGACTGATATAATGCCTTAACATATGCTATGAGAGGTATGTCCATTTTTACACCAGTGCTTTCAATATCATGCATGATCAATCTAACTTCTGAAGCTAAGGCAAGGGGATCATCATTCTTCATTTCAAGACTGAACAACTTAATCATCAATTGAACATTTTATAATTATGAATGTGAGTCATAGAGTTCTTTTATCTTTCTCAAGGCATCATAGGCATTTGAGAATGATGAAATGTGGCGACTCACCTCTTCATTTACGGAAGCTGCAATCAAGGCATAGGCCTTGCAGTTCTTGTTTTCCCAAATGGCGAGCTCTTTGTCTGAAGTAGGCTTTGCTGGTGGATTTCCTTCTTGTCCTTCACAGATTCCTCTCCACAAATCATTAAAAATGAGTGTGTGTTTAATCTTCCGAGACCATTCAAAATAGTTCTCTTTGCCGGAGAGAACCACCCCAACAATAGAGATGAGAGAATGCATTAGTTTGCTGGAAAAAATTCTTCTGAAGAGGAAAAATAATTCTGCTAGAAAACTTTCAATTCCAGAGATTTGCTCAATTAAAGGGGACAAATCTTTGCTGGAAAATACTCTGAATTTAAAAAGACAAAAACTCTTTGCTGGAAACTGAATTCTGCACCAAAAAATATATATATAATTTTTTTTGTTTGGGGAAAAAATTGTATTATATGGTTGGGGAGGGGGGGTATAATATGAAGTGGAGTGCTATTAAATACGAGTGGAGGGGGCGGTTTTAAAAGGTGGTAAGTGGAGCGGTATTAAAAGTGGAGGCGGTATATATATATATATGACTATATTAGAAATAGCAAATGTGGAGGCGGTATGGAATGTATTAAGGGCGGTATGGAGGGGCGGAAATATGAACATTGGCAGCGTGCAAAGAATGTATTACAACAGTGGTATTGAGGGATGGGAAGGCGGTATGGAATGTTGTAACAAGCGTTATTATGGTGTTACAAACTGCATGGAGGCGTATGGATGTGTGATAGCATTTTAAACATTGGACAACGGTTATGGAGGGCGTTGATATATTGAATGACAGAGCGGATTAATGCAAGTATGGGAGGCGGTAGCCCAGGAGTCGAGGGCGGGTAGACAGCGTCGACAGGCCACAGGAAATGAACGCAGAGGCAGGACAGGCCATGTCAAACTAGCGTATTATATAGACAGAGACGAACCATGTCAAACCAACGTATTATATAGACAGATATGATATATAACCATGTCAAACCAGCGTATTATATAAACAGAGACGATATATAAAGCTGTGTCGAGGTGTTTAGTGACAGCGCGGGGTCTTGACAGTGTATTACAAACATGTGACAGTGTGTATTACATATTACAGAGGTTCGTTTTACATATGGGAGGGTCGACAGAGTGTATTGGAGTGAGGGCAGCGTATGGGTAGGGAGTGTTAGCGCAGGTCGATGAGGGAGCGATGAGATTGATGTGGGAATGTAGGGAGAGATAGAAGTGAGGGGGCGCGAGTGTATGAGCAATGGAGAGGCCGAGAGGCCAAACGAAAATTTAGGAATGGGATCTTTGCAGGACTGCAGAGGGGGCTGCAATTTGCAGTGTTTCAGGAACTGCAGGATTGCAGAAGCTGCAGGAGCTGCAGGAGCTGCAAATGTTGGAGCTATGCAGAGAAAAAAAAATGTAGAATAACAGTATAGCAATAAGTAGGAGTAGCAAAAACTATTATTAAAAACTGACTGAGCAAAGGAGAGGGAGTTACACCACAGGCAGAAATGCCAATAGTGGGACTGGCTCTGATACCATGTCAAACTAGGAGGTAACTCCTCAAATCAGAATGTGTTATTGAATGAAGAATGAACATGCATTTATACATGGAGGTGAGGCTATTGGGATTCATCTCCCAATGACTCTTGGCCTTCCTTATTTCCCAATATTATTTATTATACAAAATTAAATATCCACACCCATCCCATAGGATTAGGTGTCAACATTTTCATTTCATATTATTCATGGTTCAGTATAAGAGAGTTGAAGTTTTAAAAGGAAGAAGAAATTTAAGTTTTTAAGTCAAACTGGCCAAAATTTTGTGGTGCTGCACATTTAGGGAGGTGCTGCACATTCAAGGCAGCACTGCGCATTCAGGGTCAAGCGTTGCGCGTTCGAAGGAATTCCCTATGCAAATTTGCATTGTGTTGCACGTTCAAAGGCAAGCACTGCACGTTCATAGGGGTGCTATGCATTCACCTAGGAAAGCCCGATAGGCCTGAAACGCGTGTAGGAGTTGCGCGTTCATAGACCCAACTGGCCCAAAACGCATGCAGGCGCTGCACATTCACAGCTCGACAAGCCCAAATCTACGTGCCTGAAGTTCCTCCTTCACCTAAAAGAGCCCAAAAAACATCGTAAAATCCTTCAAGCTGACATCAAAGGAATTTCAAGGGAATTTCAAATTGGTAGGTGGATGTCTTGCCTTTTCCTCCAGTGGATTTTGATGGTTTAATGTCAAAAGGAATTTACCAAACCGTAAGGAGTGAAAAACCCTAATATTCATGCTAAAAAACCTTGTTTCAAACTCCATCAAGTACAAACAAGAATATATCAGTCAAATAGGGTATGAAGTAGTATGGTTGCAGTGATTTGAAGAAGAGGATAGTAAAGAGAAATAAAATGAAGAGGTAGGGGGGAGTGATGTCAGCATGGAACAAACAAATGAAGATGAGGCATAAAATTTTGATGAAGAGGAAGCCACTAAATCTAAGGGCAGTGAAACTGATATTGGGAATGATGAAGCAAGCATTAGTGAGGAAGAAGACAATCATGACAGCTATGAAAACAGTGAAAACAATGAGCCTCACAGTGATAATGATGGTGCAGAAAATAGTACACATGTAGAGGAGAGCAACAATGATGATGATGATGATGATGCTAGGGACAACAGTAAAACTCAAAGCCACAATGATAGGAAAAACAGTGAGGTTCCTAGTAGTGATAGGGGCAGTTATGATGTTAGAGATGAAGATAACAGTGAAGAAAATGAAGAATTTGATGAGAGCGGTAAATATCACAGCCATGAGACTCCTAGCAATAATGATGAACAATATGAAGATGATGAAACAAAAAGAAGTGCAGAAGATAATGCAGAAGGAAGTGATGAAGAAAAGAACAGTGAAGAAAGTGCAATGAAGGAAATTAGGCCTATGGAGGACATGATGGAACCAAAGAGGAAAAAGACCAAGATAACCTTGGAATCTTGGCTGAAGCTTCTCTACAGACCTCCCAAACCCCATAAGGAAGATATCTACCAATTTTTGGAGCTTTTTGAGAATTTTTGGTTTTTTGCTAATTTTAAGGCCTGAAGGGGTAGCACCTCTGGCACTACGCTTTCACCTCAGGCATCCTCAGGAGAAAACCTTTGAATTTTGGAATCCTCAGCTCAAGTACAACATGATCACCAAATTTCAGAGCATTTTTGGTCCCTCAAAAGGCTAAAAAACACCTCATTTTGTGCCATTCTGCCTCATTTTCAGGATTGTCACTGTGCCTAGACCAGCCTTGGGAGATTCACTTTTTGGACAGGTAAATGGAGCCCAATAAGAAAACTAAGGGCTGCTCAGAAATTATACTCGACAGGCTTTCCAACGAGCCATCAGGGAGAAAATTCTGACAACGGGAAGGGCATCAAAACTTGGCTACAAGTGGACCCATTTTTCCTATGCATGTGCTACGCCTTCAGACCTCACTGTTGCGTCTTTAACGTCAAAAAGTCAAAAAAAGACACTCATTTATGGAAAAATGATATTTTAGTTTTTTTGGGGGAAAATTACTCCAAATTTAGGTGCTAAGAGTTATTTTTGCATTTATTTGATGAGATATTTTGTGTCTTGGGCCTTGCATGGTCACTTAGACATAAATGCCATTTATGGGTGTTTTTGACATTTTCAAACCCTAGTTAGGGTTTTTTCCCTCCTTTTCTAGATAAATATAGCATTAGGGCCTTATTGTAAAAGGTTGGCATATGATGGCTCTTGGGAGCAATACATAGTTTTTTGGAGATTGAAGAGAAATTGGTGTTGTGGAATTTGTGGATGGCTTGTTTTGATTGATGATGGAGAAGGCTTGCTTGCAGGATCCCTGAGCTTGGTTAATGGTGATGTGCTTCTATTCAGTTATTTTTTTCTTATGTATCATGTTGTTACGCCCTTCTGTATTGCAGTAGAAAAAAGGTTTTAGACTAAGAAATGTTTTTCAAAGGCACATTAGCTCTTTTTGTTCTTCACTGCCTGTATGTTTTCCTTTGCTAGGTGAGTTTAGGGAATTCTTAGTTTTTCTTATGAATGTTTCAATACAATAGGTATAAAATATGTTTTTATGGTTAGCCCTGCTTGTTTGATGTCACTAAAACATTATTCTTGAGATCTTTCTTTGAAGTACCACTAATTAGGTTTTTCCAAAGAGGCTATGTTTTGATCATACACTTTGTCCATTCTTGAAAAGTTGTTTTGGATATCTTTATGGCTATGATAAATGATGTTTAGGAGTTCCCTCTTCTTTGATTAAAGTTATATGTTTATCTTAAATGTTTTCTAACCTTGAAGGTGAAATCACTAGAAGTTAAATAAGTTTCTTGGCTTCTATATTTCATTGGATTGTTTGTCTTAAATACTTATTTGCTTGATTTTAATCAAAGAGTTATTGGTGTGCCATGTATTATGATTAATTATTTATGCTAAATAGTGTTGAAGGCCCTTCTTGTTAAAGTATTTGACAAAGGATTCTTAATTTCCCTTTGCCCTACTTTGTTCACAAACTTGATGTTCATTTCATCTCACACAAACCTTGAAAATCCATTTGACCATGTTAGATTTTCCCTATGATGCACCCTGATTCATTGTTGAAATTTCCAAGACTTTTTATCAACTCCATAGCCCAATGACTTGAATATTTCCTCACTCCATCTATTCTACTTGATCATGTACCCAACCAAGACAAACAAACAAACCCTAACCTTAAAAACTAGCCTAAAATCAAACCCTAAAAGCAAACAAGTTCACATCCTTTGCACAGAATAGAGAGAGCCCTCTCTGAGTCCAGGAAGGCTAGGTCCTAGGACTCCGAAGACTGGTATGATGTTACCCCTATTCACTTTTTCTCACCAATCTAAAAAATTACGGGGATCTAACACCATTGATCAAAGCAAATTCTCTTCCCAATAAATTGTCAAGTTTACAAGACATTGAATTTGATTTAGCTTTTGAGCAATTTTTTTTAGAACTAAATCAAAAATTGACATATATGATAGTCTAATAGATCCTGATTTCATTTAATTTATTGAAACTAAGAAGGAAACTATTTCACTTGATTCAGATGAAAAATTTCTATAACCTTATGATAAACTTGATGCATTAAGTGCAACTTTGATTAAGGAAATTGATGAAGCATATTTTCAACATTCCGTAGAATTGACTGCTTTATCTGCTTATACCCCTAAGCCTTCTACCAGTCATTTAGAGTCTGTAAATTCAAATTTATTTAGTACCACCTCATCTATTATTTCCACTACACCTCATTCCGCTGAATCCTTCATTTGTAAGTTTCCTCCTCAACCTAGAGTTTTATTTCCATCCCCAAATACTGCAAGTTCATATTCTAGCATTGGTGCTGCATTTTCAAGTAATTCAACCACATTTCCAAGTACATCTTCTAGTGTACCAATCTCATCTGTGGGTACCTCGACCTCATCACCAAGCACCACACATTTACCTCCTAGCCTAGCCAGAATCTTAGCTATGGCAGCCATATATGCTCCTTTGGTACTACCAGGGCAGTTACATAACATGCCCCAATATTATCAAAAAAAAATCCATCAATTTGATGGAACTAGTCAATACATTGCACAACATGTTAAAAAAATGACTGATTATTTTGAATTGCATGAAATTGATGAAACTGATGTCCAAATGAGACTGTTTGCCCAAAATTTATCTGGAGAAGTAAAAAAATGGTTTAAAGCTTTACCTGCAAATCATATTGTTGATTTAGAAGCCTTCCATAGATTGTTTATCAGTAGATGGGAGAAAAAGAAGAAACCTTTACAAATTTTTTCTGAATATGAACACATAAAAAGAGGACCTAATGATTCAGTTTAGGACTATTGTACTAGATTGAACATTATCTATAATTCTATTCCAATAAAAATTAAACCCCCACTAGATCTATCTTTACTCAATTTTCATGATGGTTTTGATATGGATATGTCATACCAATAGAGGGAAAGGAACCCAAAAACACTAGAACAGATGAAAAACATAGCAGTTAGTGTAGAATCCAATTTTTTGTCCAAGATGGAAATAATGAGAAATGAAATAAGGGTAACAATAAAAGAGGAAACATCTACATCAGATAGTAAAATAGATAGTTTAGCAATGTAATATTCCCATTTTAGCACATGGCTAAATGGAATATTAAAATTTTTCTTTTATCACCTTGCAACTAAATAAATGGGTAAAGTAACCCATTCTTATTGAATACATGAATAAAATCCCTCATAGTGTGAAAGGGATCATCAGAGTAGCTTCATTTTGCACCCTCGAGTGTGAAAAGGGGAAAATGCATGAAGACAAGGTCATGTTTGACCAAGTCAACAACGCTGCCATAGGAGGAGTGGATCACTTTATGAGACAACGCAGTGTGAATGAGGAAGAGGATATTTGGTGGAGGAAACCTTAATGGATGGGGCCCACGGAGAGAGAGATTTCACTTGTTTAAAAGGAGGGCAAGGCAGCCATTCTTATTCATGCTTTGGATTATTGATTTCATTGTCTATTCAGACATTGTGCATTATTTTGTTATTTAGCAAGAATTGTCAGGGAATTCATGTTTAGGATTTATTTACCTTCTTGAGAGCCTTCTTAAGGGATTTTTCTTCATTCTCCACACATCTTGGCGCAAGGCCAAAGCCACCTCCTTCAGTCACAGCGTTATTCCTGAAGCAGGATAACTTTGTGTTGTAGGGTGTTGCAGTGGAGACTCCACAACACCATTTCCTTAGCTCATATTTCAGAGGTGGGAGATTCTATTCCTCTAGGAGGTTAGTGAGGGATATTTCTCAGCATATTGTAGATCATTGGCATCAGGCCAAAAATTTATCTTCACCAACAGCACAGTCCCTTCACTAGACTGCGTTATTTCTAAGTGCAATTGCAGTGGGGACTTGCTCCACTATTCTAGAGGGTGAGATCTTCAGGGATTGGGTTAGCCTTTCACCTGAGAGATCCTTTGGATGATATTCAGCCATCATTTTCAGAATCATCAGCTATCTACATCCATTTCTATTTTATGAGTCGTAGTTGCTACCCAGCAACTCCGACATTTCTGCAGATTTTCCATTTTGTACTTATTTCATCCAATCCTTTCAAGGATTGTGTATTGTATGTTTCCAAGGGTTGAGATCTTGCTCCCCCTTCTTATTTGAGCTATGTATTGTAATATCAATATATTGATATCATTTTTCAGTAGTTCTCTTTCAAGGATTGTGCAGTCATAGCCAAGGTCTCTTTATATAACAATGTTCCTTCATTTGTCATGTATATATTTCATTGGGGTTGCATTGCCTAGCTTGAGAGATAATTTCCTCAAGATTTTGTATACAATGTTGCTGCTATCATCTAATGTAATGGTTATTTTGATCTTCCAGCTTTCTTGTATTAATGTATTCATTGCTATTTCTAGCTCATGTTTATATATTGTTGATCTCCACATTGGTAATATATTGAGATATTCCAAATAGTGTAGCTGTTCCTAATTTGGAATATTACAGTGGTATCAGAGCATGATCTCTGGCTTAACCTATGAGTCTTAGCCAAATAATATCAAGATGATGAAGAAGATGAGTTTACTCTCATCTATTTTTAGATCCAGAGGAGACCTCTCCAAGGAGGTCAAGAAGATTGAAGAAATGGAAGAGGAAGGACCATGCACTTCCTACTCTCACAAAGAAGAAGACCAGAAGCATGAAGAACACTTGGAATTCGAAATTATAAGTGAGTACCTTGCTGAATAATGAGAAAAACCTAGAGCCTTCCAACAGAATCTAGCTTTTCCACAATTTATTCGGCAGAAAGAAGAAAGAACACCCCACAGCTTTGGGATGATGAGAGACAATAGATTTATATTGTCCACATTTGATGGATCAATCACATGTGTAGCAGAGGTTTGGGTGAAGAAAATAGAGGCTTTATTCCTGCTACATCCTGTAGTAGACAGAGAGGTTGTAGAAGTTGCAACACTGCACCTTGGAGGTGAAGCAAATAATTGGTGGATCATCCATCTAAGCTATACAAGGGTTTCTACTATTGTTGAGTTTTCTCAAAGAGTGATCAAGAGATTTGGCTAGAAGAGGAAGGAGCCCTCACCATCAGTTGATGAGGCATGTACTAGCGCCGTTGAGGCCATGGAGGACTAGCCTTCATCTTCAATAGTTTGGGATACCAACACTGATGAGGAGGAAACTCTTGCAGCCCTACAAGGAGCTTCCACATTTCCCCAAGGTATGATTAAAAATAAATCTCTTTTCATTTCAACAAAAACTTTGGATGGGTCTACATCATTGCATGCAATTGACCTAGAGCAGTAGAATAGCATTGCGCTATACAAAAGTAGTGATAGAGGAAATAGGAACCATTCCTCATGTGAGCACTCAAAGAGAAGCTTCATTCAGGAAGCCATGGAGGAAACAGTGAGGAGGAGTAGACATCTAGAGATAAGAAACTCTTTCTCCTCTCTAGATGAAACTCTCTCAATGAGAATTCCATAGCTTAAAGAGAGAATTCTACTGGCAGTAGATCCAAGGCCTCTTGGGTTTTGCAGGACCATGCATGAGGAGGAGATCTCCGGCAGAGAATTCAGTAGAGGTGCACTACCACACATCATGGAGTGCAAGATTCTTCAATAGTTTGAGGAGGTTCTTCCCTTCTCACAGGAGTAGATAGAATATGGAGGACATCTTCGAATGGATAACATATCTCATGACTGTGTTGGACATTCCTTGAGCCACGCACATCATGATGGGAGGTTTTTTCCTACCACCTATTTGGATCCTCATAGGGTAAAATTGATCCTCGGGAAGCTTGCATTTCAAGGTCCCATGAAATGCAGGAATCTAATTTGGGATGATGGTAGCCCTCATGGGAGGAGTACCAAGATGAAGGGTGGAAGAAGGCATCCACAATTGGTTGAATGGATGTGGATGGTGAGCAAGGAGCAGGTGAGCTACATGCAGATTTATGATACCAGGCAGCAGGAGGCTTGGCTACACTAGTTACTCTTGAAGGAGTTTGGCCATCACTTGGCAAACACTCTTTCCAAGGGTATGAGGATGGAGAAGATGTGGCAGGATGCTGGCATCATGGAGCAACAAAGAGTATGGGTTCATAGTGATGATGCAACATTCATATCATACACTATGTCTTTATCACATATCTTGTATGATGAGAGCATGAGGAAGCAGCAAAGACATTTGTTGCTGGGGTCATTCTTTGGACAACAAGGGCAGATTTCCTCTCATTTCTTGTATGATGTTGCAGGAGAAGGAGATGGCACTATCATGGTGCAAATGGAATACTCCTTAACCTTTGATGATCAGGAATTACTTCCACCTTGGGAGAGATTCCATATTTGCAGCAACATTATTAGAGGGTTTCCCATCTATGTTGAGGAAGCTTAGGGCAACAACGTTGTGCCATCTAGAGATTATCTAGTGCCTCATGTAGAGGAAGGAAGAGCTGTTGCTCTAGGTAGAGGGATTCTTGCATCTTTGCAAGGAAGTCTCTAGGATATCATGTGTGGAGATCAAGCCACAACCCATGTTCTACATGTGCCATTGTTGAGGAGATGTGGAACCATGGAGACACAAGGAGGAGATAGGGAGGATGACCATCATGATGTGATGAGGAGCACACATCCCTGTCTATTTTATGAGGTTGATGCACCTAAGAAGGTGATTGGATTGCGTAGTGGAAGCATGGAAAGGCTTGTTCATTCATATATTCATTCATCTCTTGTTGAGGATGTCTCATTGCATGGAGACATTTTACCAGGGAGACCACTGGACGATCAGAGGAGGAGGGATGCTTCACATGTTGAGGCACCATTCAGAGGAGTGGAGTGCTCCTAGGATCATCTTTCTTGCATGATATTGATAGATCAGCATATGAGGAGATACATAGATCATGTGCAGATGGAGGAGATACATAACTCTTTGGAGGAGTTAGCACAACTACCTCTTTTCTCTTTAAGGATGAGAGGAGACTCATTTTTGAGCCACTCCATTTTCATACTCAAAAATTATGGTAAGGGTTTGCTTATTTGCATGATGATTTGTATATTCATCCCTTAACCATATATGTATAGGATGTTGCTCTAAGGAGGAGCATTCTTCTTTCTAGACCCCATGGTCTACTTGAGGCCATGAGCATTATTGGTGACTACTCCCTAGGAAGACTTGGGGAGGAAATGTATTTTGGAGGACCTACTCACCTTGCACCATACATCATTCACTTTCTCCATACATTTGAGGAGAGTAGGACAACAAGCAAGAGGTTGAGAGGCCACAATTTTTGTCACACTCTTTTATAGTTGAGGGTCAAACTGCATTGGTTACAATTGAGGAACCATTGTCCTTCTCCCTTACCACATATGGCAGCAAGCATGGTTCTCATTATGGTTCATTATGTTGTTGTTGTCTTTGTATTTGTTGAGATCATGATTGGGGGAATGACACATTGGTTGGATGTGTCCCTTGGGGGAGGGATCTCCCACATTATTTTCATTGCATGTTCTAATGGGAGCATGAGAGGACATGTGGCCACTACCAAAAAACATTTGTTTCCATTGGAGGACTGTAATATTCCCATTTTAGCACATGGCTAAATGGAATATTAAAATTTTGATTTTATCACCTTGCAGCTAAATAAATGGGTAAAGTAACCCATTCTTATTGAAGACATGAATAAAATCCCTCATAGTGTGAAAGGGATTATCAAAGTAGCTTCATTTTTCACCCTCAAGTGTGAAAAGGGGAAAATGCATGAAGATAAGGTCATGTTTGACCAAGTCAACAATGCTGCCATAGGAGAAGTGGATCACTTTATGAGAAAATGTAGTGTGAATGAGGAAGAGGATATTTGGTGGAGGAAACCCTAATGGATAGGGCCCATGGAGAGAGAGCTTTCACTTGTTTAAAAGGAGGGCAAGGCAGCCATTGTTATTCATGCTTTGGATTATTGATTTCATTGTCTATTCTGACATTGTACCTTCTTTTGCTGTTTAGCAAGAATTTCCAGGGAATTCTTGTTTAGGATTTCTTCACATTCTTGAGAGGCTTCTTGAGGGATCTTTCTTCATTCTCCACACATCTTGGCTCAAGGCCAAAGCCACCTCCTTCAGTCACAACGTTATTCCATAAGTAGGATAACTTTGTGTTGCAGGGTGTTGCAGTGGAGACTCCACAACACCATTTCCTTGGCTCTTCTTTCAGAGGTGAGAGCTTCTATTCCTCTGGGAGTTTAGTGAGGGAGATTTCTGAGCATATTTCAGATCATTGGCATCAGGCCAAGCATTTCTCTTCACCAATAGCACAATCCCTTCTCTAGATTGCGTTATTTCTGAGTGAAATTGCAGTGGGGACTTGCTCCACTATTCTGGAGGATGAGATCTTCAGGGATTGGGTCAGCCTTTAACTTGAGATATCCTTTGTATGAGATTCAACCATCATTTGTAGCATCATCAGCTATCTACATCCATTTCTATTTTCTAAGTTGTAGTTGCTGCCCAGCAACTCCGGCATTTCTGCAGATTTTCCATTTTGTACTTATTTCAGCCAATCCTTTCAAGGATTGTGTATTGTATTTTTCCAGGGGTTGAGATATTTCTCCCCCTTCGTATTTGAGCTGTATATTTTCATATCCATATATTGATATCATTTTGCAGTAGTTTTCCTTCAAGGATTGCGCAGTCATAGCTAGGGTCTCTTTGTATAGCAGTATTCCTTCATTTGTCATGTATATGTTTCATTGGGGATGCATTTCCTAGCTTGAGAGATCATTTCATCAAGATTTTGTATACATTGTTGCTGCTATTATCTAATGTAATGGTTATGTGGATCTTCCGGCATTCTTGTATTAATGTATTCACTGCTATTTCCAGCTCATGTTTATATATTGTTGATCTCCACATTGGTGATATATTGAGATATTCCCAATAGTGTAGCTATTCCTAAATTGGAATATTCATGTATTCAGCTTTCTTGTTCTGGAGACCAATTGCATACTTCAGCTGTTTAGCCGGATTTGCTGCACTGCTTAGTGCAAGGGATTCCTGTGTAGGAATTCCATCCTCTCGTTAGATCAGCTTGCTTAAGGGGTCAAGAGAGAAGGATATGAGCTTCATTTCAGTATTTGGCTTTGGGAAATTCATTCATATTCAGCTACAACACAGTCTCCTTCAGAAAATTGCGTCCTCCATGAAGAGGCAACAACAACAATGTTGCATCCTTGATTTTATGCTATTTCTTGAGGAGGAGGTGCCTATTTCCCTCCGGGAGTTTTTTTAGAGCAGCCTTTGGCCCTATTTTTGTATTATTCAGCCATTATATGATTTATTCAGCCAATATTAATACAGAGTTGCAGCAACTGCATTATTTTTTGCAGTATTGCTTATCTCATGCATTTTTCCAGAAACCTTGCCGGATGTTTGGTTTCACTGTATAAGTTTGTAAACTTCCATTTCTCTATTTGTTTGGTTAAGTAAGACTCATATCAGGGCTCTTCCATAATTTTTTGCAGAAACCCTCATTAGAATAATGCATTCCTTGCTTCGGTAGTTACTGCATGAGCTAAGCTATGGGTTTTGGGCTTATTTTAGCTGCATAGATTCGAGGAGATCTGTTTATATGAGCTAGAATCATTTCTTTCACCTCTTATTCTGAATATAAGTTTCATGTCATGTATTTTAAGGGATCCAAGTCTCATTATCAACTTATATAGCATTATTTGCTGAAGACAGCTACTTTATGCCCGGTATTGCTGCATTTTCCCTACTCGAGAAGGAGAATACTGGCCATTATCTTGCTAAGGTTCTTACATCTACTGGTATGATGTTCTATTAGTGAGGGTGGAATCCCAGGGTGTTAAGGGTGAGCCTAACCCCACCAGAGCATCTGAGGGTCGGGGCCCTTGCGCAACACCCCTCATTACATAGACCAGACATGTGGCTGTGGGCCCTACCCACACATGGGATATTACAACCCACCATGCTTCGTGAGTCTTGACCTGGAGACCTCAACTTTGATACCACGTAGATCCAACCACTACACCAAAATCTTGAATTGTTAGTGAGGGCAGCATCCCGGGGTGTTAAGGGTGGGTCTAACCCCACCGGAGCATCTGAGGGCGGGGGCCCTTGCGCAAAACCCCTCATTACATAGAACCGGACACGTGGCTATGAGCCCTACCTTCACACAGGATATTACAAGCAAAAGCCATGGAGAAAATGATGAATAGACTAGAAAGTATGGAAAGAAAACCACAGTGGGATAATCAACAAGGCCCTCAAATAAGAAATCCCAACTTTAGAAAAAACACCAACACTGGTAAATCTAGATAATCAACATCTGATCAAACAATAAGACCAAATTTCCAAGAGAACTATGCTTAAAATTCTCACCAAAATGAAGATGATGAATACACTCAGATTAATCTAATGGGAATTAATGATGATGATACTATTTTTCTTACACAAGAAGAACATGAATTATATGAATTACAATAGTTACCATTAGAATCTGGAGAGTCTTTTGATTATACACAAGGTTATGAGTTTGCCATTAATGAATTTCACAACCAATATAGCCTTACAAGTAAGAAAAATGTAGAGGCCCCTACTAAGAAATCTGCCCAAAATCAGACAAAGAAAACAATAGAAGCTCCTACAACCAAAGTACTGCAAATCATCACTAGGGAAACCCAACAAAACTCTAGTTAAAATCAGAAAAATTCAAATCCTAATCAGAAAATTCTAGTCCAAAAATTGCACCCAGTCCTAAAATTGTTGACATTACAAATATTGTTGTTCAAACACCAGCTGATCCTCAAAAATATGCCTCTGCTAAAACAATAGCCTCTGCTGAAACTACACCTTCTGCTAAAACTTTAGCTTATCCAAAAACATTTGTTATTGATCCAAAATCAACTGATCCTAAAACAGCTACTGCCAAAACAGTTGTTGAAATTGCAAAACCTGCCAAAACTTCCACTACAACTCAAATTGTCCCTGAAAAGAAGATTGAAAACAGCAAGACAGTGGAAACACAAACAGAAAAACCAACTGTAGGTAAATAAGAGAAACACACAAAAACTACAGTTAGTAAAGAAGAAATAATTCATTTAGGAAAAACACAAGCATAATTCAACATCCAAAATAAATTGCCAAACTGAACATACTAATTCCTATGACATAATTGGTAAAACATGATTTATACAAATCATAGATCACTGAAACCTTGAACATGAATGAAGGAGAAGACTCTGTTAATTTAAGTGATGACCAACCAGAACTAATATTTGGTTCTGAGGTAAATGGAAAACACCAAGAAGGAGGAGTTCCACCTTTCTACATTAGCTTGACTGTTCATGATCACATTTTACATAATGTTATGCTAGATTTAGAAGCCTCACATAATTTAATGCCAAAATCCATTATGGAAACTTTGAATTTAGACATCACTAGACCTTATAAATATATTTTCTCATTTGATTCCAGTAAAGTGAAATTTCTAGGCTTAATCAAAGATGTATGTGTTGTTAGGGTCCCGTGATTTGGCAGATTGGCGGACCAAATGACGGAGTAACATCAAACCAATATTTGGAGCCCTAGGACCTAGCCTTCCTAGACTCAGAGAGGACTCTCTCTAATGAAGCAAAGGATGTGAGCCTATTCGCTTAGTTTGTTTAGATTTTAGGCTAGTTGTTAAGTGTGTTTGTTTGTTTGTTTTTTTTTCAGTTGTTTGCAGGTAAAACTGATCAAGTGGATCAAAATAGAACAAGAAAATGAGATCAACTGCGCTATGGGGTCAAAAGAAAGCCAAGGATGTTAAGACAATGGGTAGGGTGTACTGCAAAGCCGATTTAGTATAGTGAATGGATATTTCAGGTGGTTTATGAAGTGAAATGAACATCAAGTCGTGCAATACAAAGAGGTTTTAAGCATAAATATTTTTAAAGCAAAGCAATCATATGGTAGGGCTAACCATTAATCACTATGAATGAAACTCAAACTGATAGATGCATAAAATTGACAATCAGGTGATGCATAGAAGTATAAGACCCTATAAATTTGGGAAAATCACCTTCAGTGGTTGAGAAAACATGTAAGACAAACCAACAACTTAAAATGTGGAAATGAAACTCCTAAAAAACACATTCAAACTGATGAGAACTTTGAAATAATTCTGCAAGTGTAGGCAGAGGGCAAGATCAAAACAAGACCTCTCTGATTTAAACTAGACAGTCAATACTTCAAAGGAGATTTCATTAATGAGGTTTAAACAACTATGAGTAAGCAGGGCATACCATGAATCAAACAAAATAGCATGTCATAGTAATAATTAAGGAAATAAACAACAAGTTCTTAGTGGGCCAAAGTGCAGCTAAGAATCCTTTAACATAACCAAGAAAGATGAAAACATAGAAGCTGCAATGAATCAGGAAATTTGATGTGCCTCCATGGGCATACCTCAAACTTATTCTTTACTGACCTACAACAAGCAAGAAGCATGGATACATTTGTGAAAAACTAAGAAAAATAACTGAAAAGAAGCACAATACTATTTACCAAGCCATGGAATCCTGCACATAGATCCTCTCCATCATCTAGGCAAGCAAGTCAAGCTATCCACTCCATAAAACAAGTCTGATCATCAAAACTCATAACATATATTGCTCTAAGCTCAGTCAAGTTCTTAAGCTCTTCAAAAATCCAACTTGCTAATCAACTCTCCAACTTCTAAACAATAATAAAATGGCTCTCCATGAGTTTAAATAGGAGGAATGAATAGATAATCTTCACAAAAACCAACTAGAAGCTCATAGGCTTAGAACAAATATCCTATTTTGTCCTTGAGGCTTTGCAAAACCCAAGGCACAAAATATCTCTAAAAATTATCTTAAAATGCTAAAAATGACAAGTAAAAAGCCTTTTTACTACTGAAAATTGCTAAAAATATATTAGCCCACATTTGGATAGGCATCTTCAGAAAACTACCTTTTTCAGCCAAAGTGCTACAGGAGCATAGCAGCAGAAGAAAGTCTGTTTTTCATATGACGTTTGAGGGACTTCCCGATGTTGAAATGAGGTCCGTGATGGCTTGTTGGAAAGCCCCAGATGTATAGTTTTTATAACTACTTGATTTTTCTCAAAATGATCCCTAGAAGTCTGTCAAAAAGTGGATTGAGTGAAAAAACCTAGGAGGGTCTCACCTGCTGATATTTGAGGTAGAAAGGTAAAATTTGACCCTTTTTTGCCACTTTGGGGGACCAAAACACCTTCTTTTGATCTGAAAATTTGTGAGTAGATGCCCCAAAATTTAATACATCCAAAAAAATATCTTTCATGAGATGAGGATGCTCCTAGAAAACATGGTAGCGCCTAGAAAAATGTGCAATTAGGCCTAAAAATCACAAAAAACAAGATCATGTCAAAAATTGCTCAATTTTGGTGAGCAAACCCCTTATGGGTTTCTAGAAGCATTCAAGGAAGCTGAAGCTAAGATTCCAAGCCTAGATATTTCCTTTCCTCTTTTTTCCACCAGGCGCCTCCTTTGGGCAGTTTTGAGTTTGGCTCACTATTTTGTGCTTGTTTGTCATCACTGTGACTGCCTTCATCATGAGTGTTTTATTCTCTTTATGTTCAGTGTCATTATTAGTCTCATGGCTGCTATCTTTATCCTGCTTGCTATCTTTTTGGAGGTTACCTTCACTGACTTATCAAAACAGGTTTTTGAAAATAGAACTAAGTTCTTCTTCAAATACTATTTCACTTTTTCATTTAGTAAACCAGAGACCTTTGAAAACAAACTTTACCACTCTCCCTAAAATCCTTGTTTTCCCTTTTTTGGAAATAATTTGCAATCAGGCCCTTTCTAACTGAAAACAGACCTTTCTCTTCTCAAAAAATGTTTCCTCTTTCACCTCTTAAAAGATGTCTCAGCTTCTTTTGGAGATAACTTTTCTGTGCAAAATTCTATTTTTTTGGCAATTTGAGGGCTCTTTGAATGCTGTTGCAAACCCTGGCACTATTTTGTGGGCGCCTGGGCGCCTTCTGCACGCCGGCAAAGTGGGTCGTGCAAAGGCAGCAGATGGGATGGCAAGGGCAGCAGTGGCCTGGGCGAGGCAACAGGGCCATGTGGAGTGGAGGAGTAGAGGCCAAAGGGCAGTGAGCTGGGTGCTGGGCCAGGCAGGGCTGCCGGAGGCAGCAAAGAGCATCGCTTGTAGAGTGGGTGCTCGGGTGCTTGCACAGGTGCATCATGTGCAACGATAGGTGCGTCGTGTCCTATGCAGAGGCTTTCAGAAAACACTTACAAGCGTGGTGCGATATTCTTCAGGCGCATCACATGCTCAGTAAAACTGTTGAGGCATTAAAATTTTCTTTTCTCCCTTGCTAAGTGTTTGCACAATGACCTATGAAACATTTTGATCGAGTCCCTTATGCCTTATGATGGTTTTTAAAACACGTTTTCCCCCCTTTTATCTTCGTATTTGCAAATAAAGGTTTTGTCTTTGTTGAAGGATGACTGCTTTACCTTTTTCTATTTGTAGGGTATCTACTCAACCAAATCCGAACACATCTTCAATAGCCTTTTCTCCTTATGCTTTGTCATTTAAAGATTTTTATGAAAAATACTGATTCTCAAACTCTGTCTATCACTGCAATTTTTTTCCCAAACACTGTATCAATACCTGATGACTTTCAACCCTCTGCTTGTTATGAAGGAGGTTATGCAATTGAAATCACCTAGGCCACTCAAAACCATTGTTATGCCCTCTACTAGTTATCTTTTTAAGGAGGTGATCTTACATTATAAAAAACTCATCTTCAATAGGTACATTGTCTTCCTTTGTTTATTTGAAAAAGGCATAATCAGTAAACTGTGATATTTTCTTATCACTCTTGAAGACCTTCAAATAAACTATCCCTTTTTGTTTTATGAAACCTTACCTGTAATATATGTCTTTATTGCACCATATCACTTTGAAACTTAGACAAGAACAATGTGATTTGTTCATGATAAGTGCTCTCTGTCTGCATTCCTGAAGTAACCTCTTTTTCCTAACTGTGTTTTCATAATGTGCAGTGAAATTGTCTTTGACTAATTTTCAAATTCTAGGCTTATGGTAAGGTATAAGAAGCAGCTATCCTCTTATGCCTTCATGATTATTCCTAATTTCTTTTAGACTTCTCTCTGTCAAGACTGTCTCTCTTGCCTAAAAAAGAGTGATTTGCTAAAAAAGAGTGATTTGCAGGGCTAGGTTACTTTTTTGAGAATTTATGCAGCAATACCTTTGGAGTTAGTCATGGAGTGCTGATGATAAGCATCACTTAATCCTTTGTAGATCATTGTCTTTAGGCACCTTTTGTATTTAAAACCATGTATGTTTGCTTTCTTTCACTTACTGCACTTCATCTAATTCATGATGGCAAAATACTTCAACATGAGAACCTTATCTGAATTTGTTCCTTGGTTCATATTTTGATTATTTTCATCACTCAACACACCCCTACATAGATTTATAGATAGATATCTTTGATATTTAGATAATCTTCTTGATGTATCATGCAATCATGCTTGAACTGATCATCTTTCTTCAGACATGAAACTTTAGAATTCTTCTCTTTTCCTGGAATGAGTATTTCTGAGCTTTGCTAAAATGAAACAAAGCAACCATTTAGTGGTGTATGACCTAAGGGTAGACCAGGGTGTTTTTTTGCAGGATGGGAAGAAAATGATGGCTGACTGATGCTGAAAACAGGGTTTTTGGTTTAAGACAATTTTGTCCAGGAATTTTCCCTAAAACACCACCACCTAGACTTACAGACTTTGTCATAGATTTTGAATGGCTTCTTAGGCATGATCAAGTTATCATATGATCCAAAGATTAGTGAGAGAGGGGCAGACACTTTTTCAAATGATGGGCAATGAGATGCATGAAAACAAGGGAACTTTTATGGCAGGGAGACAAAACCTATGACAACTATAGACAGGGAGACTTTTCTAAAATGAGATAGGATTAGAAAACTAAAAAAATTTCTCATCATAGGCTGAAGGAGAGGGGTAGGAAGACAAAAAAATGTTTGAGGTGTTTTCTAGATGAAAAATTTAGAGATTGAGATTAGCTTCTAGAAAACTCAGCCAAGGAATCTAGTCATCAAAACATGCAAAAAATACTGATGACTAATAGTGGCTCCATTTGGGGAGGGCAGCTCCTTTTCGGGAGGTGTCCAAAATTGCAGATCTATGGCTTGTGAAAACCAGTGCCTTATCCATTGGCACAAATTTCTCTCTTTCTTGATGCTATTTCTGAAAATGATGCTTTTCTGAAAAATTTACAGCATGATTAGCATCAACCTCATCTCTACTTACCCAGCTAATTTTCCTAACATTTTTTTTCTTCGGGGTGCACTTGGACTGGGAAACCCTTGACATGAATTTTTTTAAAGTGAAAACACTATCTACTTCTACACTTATATCTTCCAAGAGTTTCAATTAAACTAATTAAGTCCTTCGTTTCTCTACCTATACTAGATCAACTGTCAAGATTAAGTTGTTTGATAGGATTTCATTCACTAAACTAAAACATGAAATTGAAAAATGACCAAATCAGGATTAGATAGTATGATTTGTCATGTGTTTGTGTAATAAAAGAAATGCTGCACACAAATATTATTTCCGCACAAAATGAGATTTAGAAAAATCAGGGCTAGGATACATAGTTTGTTTTTCATCCCTGTTTTCCTCTTTGGTTCTGTTTTGAGCGTGTGGAACCAGTATCTTTTCATAATCTACTTTTATCGACAATTCAAGCTTACAAAATTTTACTATCACTTATTCCACTAACTTATCAACAATCAATTTAAAACATGTCCAGTTATTACTAGGCTAGATAACTGAACAAGATACCTTTTGATCACTAGTAGTGGCATTTAGACTTGCGCACTTTCATCATGACTATTTTTTGGGTATGGGGCTGTACCATTTCTTTAGAATCTGCCCTATTTTTCTACTTTTCTTGTTGTTTTTGTGTTTTCTGTTTTTTTTAAAACAATCTGAAAGAAAGAGGCTCATGGGGCTGAGCTTATTTTTCATGCCTATCTACTCTAATCTAACATATACATGATAGAAATTTATTTGGTGAACTCTCTTTTCCAATGTAACCAGTCAAGTAGATGATTTCACGGGTGATCTTGGTTCAGTTATTTCACGATGCTAAACAAATCAAAAGGCCACTTCCACTTCAATTGTTTTCGGACAGTAGTGCTTAAAAATTTTCTCACACTTTGCAACAAACTGTTCATGGTAGAACACACTCCTCCCTCATACTTCTAAAGGAAAACAACAAATGGATCTTGGAATAATACCTGATCTAGAGTATTTGAGACATAAGCTCCATTCAGGACTACTCCTTCTTTTATTTGGCTATGCTTGGGATTCTCTTGGGAAAGAAACCTTTCCTCTTCCTCATGATTACTTGAACTGTTAGACTCATCATATATTGCAGTGTAGTCTTCTTGCCAAGCTGATGTGTTCTAATTAAGTGGAGTGAAATCTCTGTGAAGGTCACCATGTCGATGAGTAGGGATACTCTTTGGCAAAAAATCTTCCCAAGAAATAAGAGCAACAACTTTCTTGTGATCATCAATTTTCAAGCCTTCATTTGCTTCCAAATTTTTTGATCTTTCCTCATCACTGCCATAGCTGCTATGTATTGGTTGGTTACCTTCCTCAAGTTGATGAAACTGAGCTTCCTCCCAAAAATCAAGTACTGAGTACTCTACAAATTTAGCTTCTGTTTGGAAATCATCATCATTATCAACATATTGATCAAACCTTGGAGAATCATCAATATAATTAATGTCACCAACCATACATATTGGACTATTAAATTGTTTCCATTTGAATTGATCTATAAATCCATTTTCTACTATGTCATAGTTAAGATTAGGAGGAAAATAAATAGAGGCTGACTACATGTTTATGAGTTGATCTATCTCCTCTTCAGTTAAAAAGGGAGGCATTTTTATCTTTCTTTGGGTATAACTACAATAATCCTCTTTCTCTTGGGAAAGTTGATTTAGAGGATGAATGTATTTTTTGGGCCTCACCTAAGAGAGATGATGAATCATCACTTGTGCCTTTAGATAAATCCTATGGGTTCTCTTTCATTTCTTGATTTTTTTCATCTTCAACCAGCTTTTCGTGATGTTCGGGATAGTTAGCATGGAATTAATGAGTTGCCTCTGATAGATTCTTAGGAGGCCAATTTTCTTGTATAATCTGAAATGAATCAAAGCACAAAGGTAGAGATCCTAAAGGTTTTAACTCTTTCTATATTTCAGATTCTGTGATTTCAAGATGGCTGATCGATTCTTTACATAAATCCTCTATGTTTTTATTTGCAAATTTCTCATTAGGCACATTTTGTTTGTTACTGTTGTCTTGTAATGGTTGAGTATGTTCTTCCTGAGGAAAAAGTGTAGGTTGGTTTGAATAAGCAACATTAACCTTAACTTTGTGTCTTTCTCTTTTCCTGTCAAGTAGATGCATCAGTTTGTTGAATGTATCTATCAATTTTCCAACTTTTCCTCTCTGTTCACACTTGGATCCATATTAGTTTACCAGAAATAGTTACTTTGTCCTTTCAACTAGTCTAGAGTTCTCTACCAGTGGAGTATTTTGGTCTATTGAGGGTTGTGGAGTCGCTAGGTGGAAGATTTGAACTTTTTTTTCCACCATCAGCATGATTGGGGTTGCTCAATGCATTCCCAGGAGACTTTATAAGGACTAGTGGAGTAATAGGCCTACTGGAGGCTAGTGGAGTTTCCAGCTAGATTTTGGTTTGGTTTTTAGAAAATATATGATATATTATCCACCACCAAAATTGATATGAACAACCAATCTAAAAAAAAAAAAGTTTTTTTGGGGTTATTTTCTGAGTTTTTAATTTGCAGTCTGATTTGTAAGAGTGTCCTAAATTTGTTTTCAGCACTTAGCTAAGGTGATGAAACAAAGAGATTTTAATCTAAAGGCTTTATCAGCTGATTTTCTGATTTAATCCAAAGGACTAGTGAGTCTACAACAGTTTGCTAGACAATCATGAACTCAGAAAGTCCCATCATGATCGCCATTATGTTAGTGTGGCGATGAGGTGGATGATAATTACTAAATATTCTTGATTCAAGGGATTTCTGAAGTTCTAAGGTATACTTAGTTTGTCACTAACTCAGAAAAGTCCCACCGTGATCGCCATTATGTTAGTGTGGCGATGAGGTGGCTCAATAGTATAGTGTGCTAAGTTCAGGAGGGGCTTTCTGTGAGTCTTGAAAGATGTTCAGATTGATATGAACTCAGAAAAGTCCCACCGTGATCGCCATTATGTTAGGGTCTCGTGATTTGGCAAATTGGCAGACCAAATGATGGAGTAACATCAAACCAATCTTTGGAGCCCTAGGACCTAGCCTTCCTGGACTCAGAGAGGGCTCTCTCTAATGAAGCGAAGGATGTGAGCTTGTTCGTTTAGTTTGTTTAGATTTTAGGCTAGTTGTTAAGTGTGTTTGTTTGTTTTTTTTTCAGTTGTTTGGAGGTAAAACTGATCAAGTGGATCAAAATAGAACAAGAAAATTAGATCAACTGGGCTATGGGGTTAAAAGCAATCCAAGGATTTCAAGACAATGGGTAGGGTGTACTGCAGGGCCGATTTAGTATAGTGAATGGATATTTCAGGTGGTTTATGAAGTGAAATGAACATCAAGTTGTGCAAGACAAAGAGTTTTTACGCATAAATAGTTTTAAAGCAAAGCATTCATGTGGTAGGGCTAACCATTAATCACTATGAATGAAACTCAAACTGATAGATGCAGAAAATTGACCATCAGGTGATGCATAGAAGTATAAGACCCTCTAACTTTGGGAAAATCACCTTCAGTGGTTGAGAAAACATGTAAGACAAACCAACATCTCAAAACGTGGAAAGGAAACTCCTAAACAACAAATTCAAACTGATGAAAACTTTGAAATAAGTCTGCAAGTGTAGGCAGAGGGCAAGATCAAAACAAGACCTCTGTGATTTAAACTAGACAGTCAATACTTCAAAGGAGATTTCACTAATGAGGTTTAAAAAGCAATGAGTAAGCAGGGCATACCATGAATCAAACAAGATAGCATGTCATAGTAATCATTAAGGAAACAAAAAACAAGTTATTAGTGGACCAAAGGGCAGTTAAGAATCCTTTAACATAACCAAGAAAGATGAAAACATAGAAGCTACAATGAATCAGGAAATTTGATGTGCCTCCATGGGCATACCTCAAACTTATTCTTTACTAACCTACAACAAGCAAGAAGCATGGATAAATATGCGAAAAACTAATAAAACATAACTGAAAAGAAGCACAATACCATTTACCAAGCCATGTAATCCTGCACATAGATCCTCTCCATCATCTAGGCAAGCAAGTCAAGCTATCTACTCCATAAAACAAGTCTAATCATCAAAAATCATAACATATATTGCTCTAAGCTCAGTCAAGTTCTTAAGCTCTTCAAAAATCCAACTTGCTAATCAACTCTCCAGCTTCTCAACAATAATACAATGACTCTCCATGAGTTTAAATAGGAGGAATGAGAATATAAGCTTTACAAAAACCAACTAGAAGCTCATAGGCTTAGAACAAATATCCTATTTTGTCCTTGAGGCTTTGCAAAACCCAAGGCACAAAATATCTCTAAAAATTATCTTAAAATGCTAAAAATTACAAGTAAAAATCATTTTTACTACTGACAAGAGCTAAAAATATATTAGCGCACATTTGGATAGGCATCTTCAGAAAACTGCCTTTTCAGCCAAAGTACTACAGGAGCGTAGTAGCAGAAGAAAGTCTATTTTGAATATGATGTTTGAGGGACTTCCCGATGTCAAAACGAGGCCTGTGATGGCTTGTTGGAAAACCCTAGATGTCTAGTTTCTATAACTACTTGATTTTTCTCAAACTGATCCCTAGAAGTCTGTTAAAAATTGGACTGAGTGAAAAAACCCAGGAGGGTCTCACCTTCTAATATTTGAGGTAGAAAGTTAAAATTTCACTATTTTTGGCCTCTTTGGGGGACCAAAACACCTTATTTGATCTGAAAATTTGTGATCATATGCCCCCAAATTTAATACATCCAATCTAATAACTTTCATGAGATGAGGATGCTCCTAGCAAACATGGCAGTGCCTAGAAAAATGTGCAACTAGGCCTAAAAATCACAAAAAACAAGATCATGTCAAAAATTGCTCAATTTTGGAGAGAAAACCCCTTATGGGTTTCTAGAAGCATGAAAGGAAGCTAAAGCCAAGATTCCAAGCCTAGATATGTCTTTTCCTCTTTTTTCCACTGGGCGCCTCCTTTGGGTAGTTCTGAGTTTGGCTCATTGTTTTGTGCTTGTTTGTCATCACTGTGACTGCCTTCATCATGAGTGTTTTCTTCTCTTTATGTTTAATGTCATTATTAGTCTCATGGCTTCTATATTTATCTTGCTTTCTATCTTTTTGGAGATTACCTTCACTGACTTATCAAAACAAGTTTTTGAAAACTGAACTAGGTTCTTCTTCAAATACTGTTTCACTTTTTCATTTAGTAAACCAGAGACCTTTGAAAACAAACTTTACCACTCTCCCTAAAATCATTGTTTTCCCTTTTTTGGAAATAATTTGCAATCGGGCCTTTTCTAACTGAAAACAGACGTTTCTCTTCTCAAACAATGTTTCCTCTTTCACCTCTTAAAATATGTCTCAGCTACTTTTGGAGATAACTTTTATGTGCAAAATTCTGATTTTTTTCCAATTTGAGGGCTCTTTGAATGTTGCTGCAAACCCTGGCACTATTCTGTGGGCACCCAGGTGCCTTCTGTACATCGGGCCACGTAGGGTTGCACCCCGACAGACTGGGTCGTGCAGAGGCAGCAGATGGGCTGGCAAGGGTGGCAATGGCCTGGGCGAGGCAACAGGGGCATGTGGAGTGGAAGAGCAGAGGCCAAAGGGCAGTGAGCTGGGCACTGGGCTGGGCAAGGCTGCCGGAGGCAGCAGAGAGCGTCGCGTGTAGAGTCGGCGCCCAGGTGCTTGCACAGGTGCGTCGCATGCAACGACAGGCGCGTCACATCCTGTGCAGAGGCCTTGAGAAAACACTTACAGGCGCGGTGCGATATTCTTCAGGTGCGCCGTGTGCTCAGTAAAACTATCGAGGTGTTAAAATTTTCTTTTCTCCCTTGCTAAGTGTTTGCACAATGACCTATGAAACATTTTGATCGAGTCCCTTATGCTTTATGATGGTTTTTAAAACACGTTTCCCCCCCTTTTATCTTTGTATTTGCAAAGAAAGGTTTTGTCTTTGTTGAAGGATGACTGCTTTACCTTTTTCTATTTGCAGGGTATCTCTTCAACCAAATCTGAACACATCTTCAACATCCTTTTCTCCTTATGCTTTGCCATTTAAAGAAAATTATGAAAAAGAATGATTCTCAAACTCTGTCTATCACTACAAATTTTTTCCCAAACACTGTATCAATACCTGATGACTTTCAACCCTTTGCTTGTTATGAAGGAGGTTATGCAATTGAAATCACCTAGGTCACTCAAAACCATTGTTAGGCCCTTTGCTAGTTATCTTTTTAAGGAGGTGATCTTACATTATAAAAAACTCATCTTCAACAGGTACAATGTCTTCCTTTGTTTATTTGAAAAAGCATAATCAGTAAATTGTGATATTTTCTTATCACTCTTGAAGACCTTCAAATAAACTGTTCCTTTTTGTTTTATGAAACCTTACCTGTAATATATGTCTTTATTGCACCATATCACTTTGAAACTTAGACAAGAACGATGTGATTTGTTCATGATAAGTGCGCTTTGTCTACATTCCTGAAGTAACCTCTTTTTCTTGACTGTGTTTTCATAATATGCAGTGAAATTGTCTTTGACTGATTTTCAAATTCTAGGCTCATGGTAAGGTATAAGAAGCAGCTGTCCTCTTATGCCTTCATGATGATGCCTAGTTTATTTTAGACTTCTCTCTGTCAAGACTGTCTCTCTTGCCTAAAAAAGAGTGATTTGTAGGGCTAGGTCACCTTTTTGAGAATTTTTGTAGCAATACCTTTGGATTTAGTCATGGAGTGTTGATGATAAGCATCACTTAATCCTTTGTCGATCATTTTCTTTAGGCACCTTTTGGATTTAAAACCATGTATGTTTTCTTTATTTCACTTACTGCACTTCATCTGATTCATGATGGAAAAATACTTCAGCATGAGATCATTGTCTGAATTTTTTCCTTTGTTCATATTTTTCTTATTGTCTTCACTCAACACACCCCTGCAGAGATGTATAGATAGATGTATTTTATCTTTAGATAATATTCTTGATGTATCATGCAATCATGCTTGAAATGATCATCTTTCTTCAGACATGAAACTTTAGAATTATGCTCTTTTCCTAGAATGAGTATTTCTGAGCTTTGCTGAAATGAAACAAAGCAACCATTTAGTGGTGTATGACCTAAGGGTAGACCAGGGTGTTTTTTTGCAGGATGGGAAGAAAATAATGGCTTACTGATGTTGAAAACAGGGTTTCTGGTTTAAGACATTTTTGTCCAGGAATTTTCCCTAAAACACCACCACCTAGACTTACAGACTTTGTCATAGATTTTGAATAGATTCCTAGGCATGATCAGGTTATCATATGATCCAAAGATCAGTGAGAGAGGGGCAGACACTTTGTCAAATGATGGGCAATGAGATGCATGAAAACAAGGGAACTTTTATGGTAGGGAGACAAAACCTATGACAACTATAGACAGGGACACTTGGTTGAAATGAGATAGGATTAGAAAACTGAAGACTTTTCTCATCATAGGCTGAAGGAGAGGGGTAGGAAGACAAAAAAATGTTTGAGGTGTTTTCTAGATGACAAATTTACAGATTGAGATTAGCTTCTAGAAAACTCAGCCAAGGAATCTAGTCATCAAAACATGCAAAAAAAATGATGACTAACATGTGTCACTGTAGACCAATACCCTGGAAAAAGTATAGTCATGGATATTGTAGTAGCTGACATCCCTCCAAAGTATGGAATGTTTTTATCTCGCTCATGGGGAGAAAAACTATACAGATCTCTATAATTAGACATGTCTTATGCCACTATTTCAGTATTTGGTCAACCCAAGAAACTTTACAGTGAGACTCTAATGAAGTACATGGTCAATAGTGTAGAAAGGCCTCGAAACTGTTCCATTTATTTTGTACATGCTGATATGGACTCTTTCATTTTATGTAATTTAGAAACTAGCGTAGAGAACAATATAGCTTTAAAACAAAAACATAAGGAACCAAACATTGACAACATATTTCATGAATCAATGTCGCACCTAGATTTTGATGGCTCAGTGAAAAAATTAGGAGAAGGAGCAGGAGTTTGGAGTTATAACATAGAAAAAAATCATTCAGAAGGTGCCTTTAGATTAAACTTCAAATGTACAAACAACATGGCAGAGTATGAAGCTTTAATCTTAGGACTACAGATTGTTACAAATTTAGGAGGCAAAATAGTTTCTATCATGGGAGACTTTGATTTAATTGTAAAACAAATTAGAGGATAATATTATGTATATAATCCTAGATTAAGCCAATACAGAGAAACAATTTTAGATCTGATCAAAGAATTGCTTGAATGTGACTTTGCTATAATTCCTAGAAAACAGAACATATAGGCACACCGTTAAGAAACTTTTGCTAGTACCTGCAATATGCCTTTTCAGCCAAATAACCAATATACAACAGAGGTAAGAAACATGCCCACTATACCAGACAACTTAAAATATTTTCAAATTTTCACACAGGATACTCAAATCTATCACTTTATGAATGTTAAGGGAGAATTCCATAATTGTAACATAGATACAGATTGTACAGTAGATGATAAAATAGACAGTGATATAGATGTAAATAATTTATATTTCATTGAACCCATTAAATTCACTAAAGTAGAAATCGATAAATTAAAAAAGGTAGAAATTGAAGAATTAGCAGATGATGATTCTGACATTTTAAATCTTAAGAATAACTTTTTACCTAATGGATTAGCCCCATTAGAAGATATTTTTTATTCAAACGATGTTTCAAGAAAACAAAAAATGGAATCATTAAGATCAGACATAGAAGAATGCAATATAGGAACAGAACAAAGGCCTAAACTCATTAAACTTTCCAAAGCATTACCTCAAGAAGAAAAATTGAAATACATAGCTCTATTTAAGGAATTTCAGGATGTATTTACATGGAGTTATGAAGACCTAAAATCTTATGACACTAGCATGATACAACACAAAATGCCTATCAAAGAAGATTAGAAACCATTTAAATATAATATTAGGAGAATCAATCTAGTTTTAATGCCTTTAATTGAAAAAGAGGTAAAGAGAATGTATGAAGCAAAAATCATTGCACCTATCAGATATTCTGATTATGTTTCAAACTTAGTTCCCACTAGGAAGAAAACAGGGGAAATTAGACTTTGTGTTGATTTCTAGAATTTAAACAAGGTGTCCCTAAAAGATAACTACCCTCTCCCCAAGATGGATCATATTTAGCAGAGGGTGGTTGGTTCATCCAGGATTTCATTACTTGATGGATTCTCTGGGTATAATCAGATCTTAGTTTAGCTAGAAGACTAACCAAAGACAACATTTACTGCTCCTTGGGGTACTTTCATGTATTTGAAAATTCCTTTTGGATTAATGAATGCAAGAGCTACTTTCTAGAGAGCTATGGATATAGTTTTTGCCAAAGAAATTCATGATTTTCTTGAAATTTATCTAGATGATATAACTATATTTTCAAAAACTGACAATGAACATCTAGATCATCTGAGACAAGTGTTTCTTAAAAGCGGAAAAATTGGTATTTCTTTGAATCCCAAAAAGGCTCTCTTTGGACTTGAAGAAGGTAAAATATTAGGACATATAATATCAAAAGAGGGAATTATGATAGACCCAGCTAGAATAGAAGCCATTTTGAACATAATTCATCCTAGAAATATTAAGGAATTGCAATATTTCTTAGGTGAGATAAATTTTCTCAAAATATTTATTTCAAATTTAGCAGAAATAATTAGAGAATCGAATAACATGTTAAAGAAAGACTTGGCACTTAAATGGACAGTAGAGGCCAAACAATACTTTGAATCAATAAAAAAAGCCCTTACAAGAACACGAGTCCTAATAAGTGTTAATTTCAAAAAATATTTTATTATTTTTAATTTTTCTTCAGAACATACTATTGCTACAGTCTGACTACAAAATAATGATCAGGGCTGTGAACAACCCATTGCTTTTTTCAACAAATCAATAAGAGATGCTACACTGAAATATAACATAATGGAAAAAAAAACATTGGCTTTAGTTGAGGCTATTAAAGACTTTAGAGAGTACATCTTATATTCACACATCATTTCGTATGTCCCAAATTCAATAGTAAAGGACATTCTAACTCAGAATGGACCTGATGGTAAGAGAGGAAAATGGATTGCCACCATTTTGGAATATGACATGGAAATTAAGCCCACCAAATTCGTTAAAGGCCAAGGTTTAGCCAAACTAATGGTTGAATATAATTGTCAAGCCTTAGATATAAATTTTATTGCCCAATTAGATGATCGGGAAGAGATGGCGACTCCACAGATCAATGAAGCTTTCTCAGATTCACCATGGTATGCAGATATCATATTTGTACTACTAAACTTACAAGCTCCTCCTGGATTTTCAAGAACTAAAGCTAAATTTTTAAATTTAAAAGCAACGAAATTTTGTATCATAGATAATGCTCTGTTTTGGAAAGATCATGGTGGCATCTTATTGAATTTTTTACTTAAATACGAAGCTGATAAAGTTATGGAAGAGTTTCATGCAGGTGATTGTGGTGGACATCTTTACTAGAAATCAATTGCAGATAAAATCTTAAGGGCTTGCTTTTACTAGCTCACTCTCTTTGCAAATGTAAGAAAGTATGTGACCTCCTGTCACAAATGCCAAATCTTTGAAGGGAAGAAAAAACTACTACCTTTACCCCTTAAACCCATCTCCACAGAAATGAAATATTAGCAATGGGGTTTAGACTTCATTGGTGAAATCTACCAGCCTCTTCAGCCCAACACAAATGGATTTTGATAGTCACAAACTATTTCACAAGTGGATAGAAGCCATTCCTTGTAGGTAAGCCACTGATTCTGTCATAATCTGATTTCTAGAAAACAATATACTGTCTAGATTTGGATGCCCTCAAAATATCATTACTGATAATGTAACTGCTTTCAAGTCTAAGAAAATGATTGACTTCTATAAAAAATACCACATTAGCCTTGGCTATTCCACTACCTATTACCCTCAAGGTAATGGACTTGCTAACTCCTCCAATAAAAGCCTTGTTAATATCATCAAGAAACTACTAGAATACAATAAAAATACCTAGAACAAAAAGTTATTTAATGACTTATGGGCAAACAGAATCACCACAAAGAAGTCCATTGGTACATCCCCTTGTCATCTTGTGTATGGGATGGATTCTATTTTTCCATCCTCTTTAGGAGTACCATTGATGAAGATGATCCAAGAACCACAGGTAGAAACCAATGATATCCAGAGAAGGATAAATCAGACTATACACTTGCAGCAAACCAGGGAAGAAGTCTATGTCAAGTCACAAGTTGTCCAAGATAAGATTAAAAATATATTTGACAAAAAGACAAAGGAAGATGATTTTTACATAGGTGAAAAAGTTCTTAAGTGGGATTCCAGGAGAGAAGAAAAAGGTAAACATGGTAAATTTTATTTCTTATGGAAAGGTCCCTATGTCATTTATGGTTACAGAGGTAATAATGCATTATTTTTGAAGGATTTGGATGGATCGGATCTGCCAAGTGGACCTCTCAATGGTAGAATGTTGAAGCATTACTATTCCCCTGATTAACATTAACTCACTTTGTTTACTTTACTCATTGTACATAGCATTTCAAAGTTTAGATTGGATTGGATGTTTTTCTTGCAAATTTGAAGCCTGGAGAGAAGGCCCTAAGCTTTGAAAGACAAAATATCATAAGTATGAATAATTTAGAGCTCAGAAAATAGTTCCTAGGAAAGCACAGTCAAAATTCAAGGCTACTGATCCTAAAGTTCTTGACATTTCGCCAATAAATTCCATCCCCATCTGAAGCCAATGTTAGGGTCCTATAATAATAGGATTCATAATTTTGAATTGACTATGGTTAGTCTTGTAATATGTACATACGTTTCTTTCTACAAATTTTTTTTCCCTTATTAAAAAATAAAAAATGTAAATAGGGTAAAAGTCTTAAAAGAAAAATCAAAGGACTGAAAGAAAAAGATCAAAAAGAATATAAAAAATGAACCCCAACAAAAAAAGAGATAAAATAGATCATGAAAGTGATGCAAATTAAAATTCCACTACTTTTTACTTTTCTTTGCAAAATAAGGTTGTGTGCAGCTTGTCAAAAATGCCACAAACCATGAAGATCAAACTGCTTAATATTGATCTTTCATGTTTTAAATTTCATGCTGATAGACAGAGAATAAAGATCTAGCCAAACTGTTTAATCTTGGCAGATCAGTAGTTAGGTAGAGAATATTAAGGAGCTCAAAGGTTTAATCTGAGCCCTTGGATGTAATAAGGTTAGAATTAGATAGTTTGTTGTTAAAGGAAAAATGAATAAGGGTCTATAAGCTCAAATGAACCCAAATAAATGAAGAAAAAATGTTAGGGTAGTTGATGGGTAGACATTTTCAGAAGGCATGGATAGCAGAAAATTGGTCATTCCATATTACTAACTTCCTGTTGACGGGAAAATATGTCCGGCCAACAGTAGGGGATCTCCTCGGTAGAAAGTCCCAATTAGACCTTGAACCGTTTGGAGTAGGGATCCCGTCCGGGGTGTGGGTCCGGCTACCGCTTAAAATGGATACCCTTCGGTCTCAAAAGAACCTGATTGAACCTGTGGACACACACTTATTCACATGATACAGAATACATGACTGATTCATTAAACACGAATAAAACACTATGCGTAGCGAGGCAATAAATAAAGCATGTACACCTAAGGAGATGTTGTTAGCAACACGTCTTTGGGGTACTGCTTGTAAGGTAGTCTGACCACAACAGAAATAGTTCTTTATGGCGAGATGTCCCTTTACTTTCTGAAAGATAAAACGAAATGCTAACAAAATAGTTTGTTAACATTCATTAATAGAGCAAATGGTAAACTAAACATCATCAACACAAACATAGATAGCCATGATGCATAAATGATGCTATAAAGAGAGGCAGCTTCATTAATCAAAAGATGTTCTGAAACTATATAAGAAAATACACTTAGTGTTCACGCAGTAAAACACATCATCCAAACAAAGGGGTTGTAACAAGTATCTGTATTCACATGCACAAGAGTATAATCTTTCAATACAATGCAATGTAGCTCTTGAGTCTCCAAAAGAAAAAGCCTTTATTAAGTTCTCGGAGGAAGTATTTATAGGGCAAAGCTTGCCCTCTGGGGTCCCTGACTTTTCAGCTTCCCGACGGTTTGGCTTCCTTGCGACCCAGTATTTTCTATAACCTACGACCTAAGCCGTTGTTGCGACCTGCGACCTAGTCGCTGGGTCGCTGGGTCGCGCTGTCGGGCATTTACCAAGGGGTGTGACTTGCGACCTGGCGACTTCTGTGACTTGCGACCCGGGGTAATGTGCGACCTGCGACCTCAGAGATTATGCGACCTGCGACCTCGGTAGATGTGCGACCTTGCGACCTTGACAGATGTGCGACCTTGCGACCTCACTGGATATGCAACCTGCGACCTCGGAAGATGCGCGACCTTGCGGCCTCACTGGATCTGCGACCTGCGACCTCGGCAAATGTGCGACCTGCGACTTGCCCAGGTTATGCAACCTTACGACCTAGTTGCTGGGTCGCTGGGTCACGCTGTCGGGCCTTTGACAGGGAGTGCGACTTAGAGACCTGGCGGCCTCTGCGACTTGTTTTGAGAAGGTCCCCTTGTTTGCTGAGGAAAAATCTAGCTCGTTGTACAGACTGAAAGGTTCTTCCTGCAGTAAAATAACGTAGGTCACATATCTCCATGATTGAAACAATAATAATGCTAAAGTCATTTTAATTAATCTGCAAGAGTGAAGAACAATAAATTAAGACCCCTGTGTGGTCAAGACTTTGTCATCAGAGAGAGTGGCTTGAGTAGGTCATTTCTGTGCCTCTTCAAATGCTGTAAATGCAGATTAGTATGGTTGTAGACCGAGTTCGAAATGCAGACTTCACGTATTTCAACACACGATCCTTTTGTTATCCACATCTTCACTCTTTCCTTCCACGTGGGTTGGCAGCCCATGGATGCAAAATGCCTTAGATCTGCTATGCATGGAAGCCCAACTTAAAATGGCGTCTTTCCGCCTGGTAATGGTCCAATGGATTCCATGATCCAACTCTGTTAGATAGAATGATATATAGCTGAAAATTGGTGTAATTAAAAGGCATGTTTGATATTGCTCCATGCGACCTCTACCAGTCGTGGACAATGTGGAAGGGATCCAAACTCTTCGCGAAGATTTAGCCATCATTGCACGCTTGTTAAACATGCTCTAGCGCCCTAGCTAGCCATGAACTCAACAAATGTCCATTTCAGATTTTACTTGATTTCATGAACTTTCACATAACTTGTTTCCAAAGCATCAATCAGCTGGTATTAAACAGGTGCAGATTCGATTGCTTAGTCTAAACCAGCACAATATCCTTTCTCAATCAGAGGATGAGATGACAAACTTCGGCAATTTTCTTTGCGTTCTCCTGTTGTTCCTCAATATGCAAAGCCATTGTTTGATCCCTGGCAAACATAGCCAACAGTCAAATGGAGCTAGACCTGAACCTTCTGCATTTTGTGCGAAATAGATATCTTTAGCCAAACTTTTCCCTTTTACGGCAAGAACACACATTTGTTTCCATGCAACGTGTCCATGCGTTGGTTCTGCGCCATATCTCCAACGTTTAGCATGGAATGAAACTTCGCCATCAGAACTTTTGCGTTCACGTCCACTTGTACATTGCCACCATAGATCTGTTTATGTGGTCTGGCTCCACGTTTAAACGCAGCTCTGACCACTTGTCATATATCTGCTCCCAAGCCTTAATGATTTTCTACTCCCTTGTCTATGTCTAGCAGCACAATCATCGCTGGCACATGGCAGGATGCATTGGGTAGCCCGTCCATGTAATGTGGCGCATCAGCAACTTTTTCGGTGACTGAAACACGTGGGTGATTGATTATAGCATGAATTTGTATTTTCTGATGGGGTCGCTGGGTCGGAGATTTTCTTGCGTCGCAGCTCTCCATGGGCAGGCCATTCTGCGACCCTGTGACCTGAGCTAACGTGCGACTTGAAGGGGTCGCTGGGTCGCAAGACAGGTTGAGTCGCAGCTCTCCTCGGGCAGCTCATTCTGTGACCCTGCGACTTGAACAAACGTGCGACCTGATGGGGTTTAATCTCTGTGACCTGGTCTGCGAAACATGGCAACAGCCTGCTTTTACTTTCTTTTACGAGCTTACATTCAGAGAAAATGATGGCTGCTTTTACGTGCTTACTTGGCTTGAATACACAGCGTGACCTTGGTCCGTTGAATGCGCACCCAGCTGTAACGTTTTCACACAGTTCTGCATTTTCCTTGATTATAACCGCTTGATGATTGTTGTCACGTTCTCGTAAGTCTGTTATGAGGTTGCGCTTTATGAATTTTGGTGAGTATGTGTACAGCCGCTCCAAATGTTTTACTACAGTTTGAAACTTCACCACTGTATGTGTCAACGTGATTCTGCTCCACGTTCCAATCATAAAGTTGACTGCTGTATGTATAAATGCAAAATCAATTTGTTAAATGTAGAGAATTGTTGAAGATTGGCACCATTGCAAATAATATTAGAAAGGCCTTTTGTGGGTCGATGAGGAGAAAAACTCTTTCATTTTCTCCACTCTTTCATTCTCTCCACACGCGTTCCTATATATACCCTTGTTATTCAGTCTTTACAAATAATGCTCTGAGATTTCCAATGGAAACAGAAACATTTTGAAGCACAATATATTGTTGCCGGTCTCTTCAGTGGAAATAAAATCGTTTGAAGCTCAACATACATTTCTCCAATGGAAATAGAAATGGTTCCTCCAAATGGTGTTAATAACTCGAATGAAACGTTTGGGAGAAGCAAGCATCATATAATGCACAATTACATGATATCCCATTGCTTGGACAGTGAAATCTTTCTATGACAAATTTTTGCTCTGGAAAACTGCCAATGCGCTGGAGTGAGTTCAAACTCCGCTACAAGACTCTAGATATAAACGATTTTTGCTGGTGCGCATTTCAGTTTGAGAACCATCTCCTTGCCGATATCGTCACAATAATTGGGTTGCTCCTTTGCAAATACTGCTTTATCTACCATAGAAGGATCAGTATTAAATGCAATATCGTCTAAGGATGTTAATCGGCGTAGACCAGAACATGTCTGCATGGGAAAGAATGGGCATGCGTATTTCTGATTATCATTACAGCTGGATGATAACAGCACGATAGTTTTTATCATTTTGTCATCGTGGATCTGTTATAAGGCCTCGCTCCACGTGTACACGCAACTGTTGACCACCTATTACATATCTTCTCAAATGTTTTATCATAAGTTGAAACGTGCCATCAATCATGCCATCGAACGTTTAACTTTGTGCAACGTGTCCATGGATGTTTGGCATTGGGTTTCAAACGTAAGGTCGACCGCTCCATGCAACATGAATATGGTACATTTGACTCCATGCAATGTCGTTGGACCTTTGAAAATATGTATATATCTGCTCCACGCATTTACCTGCCAACGACGTTAGACTCCATGTATTATGCCCACACAACGTGCCCATGCATGGTTCTGCGCCATGTCTCCAACACTTAGTATTGTCACGTGGCCGTGTAATTTCGTTGCACCAGCTCTGTGTTCTTGCACCGCTACAAGATTGTCCTACATGCGCCATAGTATTTATCATATTCGATGTTATGTTTTAAACATTAGTTTTGTCCCTCGGATATCCGTCAACGTTGTTTTACCAGCGGTCAAACTCTGCTATAGAGCCTATTTGCCAAGAGTCTTCATATGGTTCTAATCTTTTGCATCCCATATGGTGTTCATTATACAACTTGGTCGTTTTCTTTTTCGTTATGATGCCTCATCACTCCCATTCCATTAAAAAAATTACTAATGACACGGTCTATGTGTCCCATAAATGGTCGCATGGTGGTGGTATCTAGTCAGCTTCTCTTTGGAATTTAACTCACCATGGTTATTTCAACATCATCTTGGACAGCTATATTCACCATAGAACAATTTAGGCTTACTTGTAATGTTCCCCATATAGTCTTGACTCACCATTTTATATGGTTTGGAAACTGCATGGTTTCGCGCCTTGGTTTTCAACTTGCAATGTAACCTTGACCCATCACATGTGTGCCTATTTTCCATGTTTTCAGTTGCTCCACGGTCTCTTATGATTTCGACACCATGTGGTTTTATTTTCCTTGTTTTAATTATATAATGTCAAAACCACAACCTTGGTCCATCGCGTGTGTCCACTGTGTAGCTTAGGTTCAACAAAGATTGCTTCTCAAAAGGTGTGCTTAGATATTGTGACAAAATCGTAATGCACCAATGCCTAAACCGAAAAACCTACACCTATATTTTGATGGAAGATGAGGCACTGAAAGAAGTAAATCCGGACTTAATCACCAAATTGACAGTGATGATATTTCAAAATATTTATCCTTGACGTATGTTGAACCTGCGAACTATTTCATTCAATTGCAGCCAATGGAAGAAACCCTTTAGCTGTGCGATTGTCTTTTCACCATCAGTATGTGCGCTTCTGCACTGTATCTCGACATGGAGAAGCCTTGAATCTTCTAAGTCGGCTTTGTTCACCGGGATATACTAGACTCATCGAAGTGGCGAAATATGTTTCTTTGCGTGCGCCCATCGACATTGAGATGGTATGATGCAGGACCTGGACATTACCAATGGAGCGCTTTAAAGCGTCTGGTGTGCACTAGTGAAGAAATCTTTTTTGCATCAGTGAGATAAAAGGTTCCTTTTCTGATCAGCATGCATCACACCATCCTCCTTTTAACAGTACTGGTCACTTGCTCCTACTCCTCCCTTGTTCTGCAACCTTGGCCTGGTTGTTGAGCTTAATTTTATTTCCCCTTGATGTCGTGGCCCGAATGAGGAATCTATCACCCGTGGGGTCGACCTGTGGAACATTACGACATCATAACTACTCTTCCATAATGATAACCACAGATAAAACACATGAAACTAACAAGCTTAAGATAAGTATTCAAACAATATGCTCAATGACCTATAGCAGGAGGGCTTTTACTCATCAATACACAAAAGGTTTTCGTTCAAACATATGCATGGCAATCTCATTACACATTGCGCGACTGCGGTAAGAATGTTAGAGCCTGCGCTAGATGATCCCTCCCACATATGGCATGATTGCAGCGACAGCATCAAGTCATGGTGATGAGACAACTCGTGAGGGGTTGGGGATAGGTCGGCAGGATGTCATTGACTGCAGGTCAGGCAAAATACTTTAACGCCTAGGCGAGCAGAGGGGGAACCCGAAATTTTAAATATACCCAAAATTTTGGGTGGTGTTGTAGCGGCTACAACAAATGGCGAACCACTGGTAGAATCCAGCATCTCTGTCAATATCACCACAATAGTCTGAGTCCGGATAATGGTGCAAGGGAATATTGAACAAGTTCCGTGGGTACCCTTTGTATTACTTTGGCCCTTTACAGGTACGCCTAATCCTTGTGCTTCAGCTAAGTCCCGCTAATCAAAAATACATCAACGAGAAAGCTCACAGACGGCAGTAGCTTGTTGATGATGTGAAGAGTAAGGCACTGGGTTTATTATTCTCAGAATTTTTCAAGGTAAGCTTCTGGTGTTGCTCTGCTGCCAGCAGGCTTGGACAGCACCCCGGCAGAGTCACTTCAAGAAATCACAAACGTTTCTTCGCTGCCAGCGAGCCTGGTCAGTACCCCGGCAGAGTCGTTGCATTACCTCTCTGTGCAGGAAGCCTTTCTTGATCCTTACCCTTATTTGTTTCATGTGCTTACAACACTTATTTTCATGTGCTCGTGGCACTTATTTTCATGTGCTCATGGCACTTATTTTTCATGGGCGGATGAGGGATCCCGACTTATTTTACGAGCAAGAGAGGTTGTTTCTTGTGTTACAGAAACTGAAAGATATTATGATTTGAGTTTGCCTTCATGCCAAACCTTCACATCCCATTCACCACAATAGGCGAAGCGCGCAAAGAAAATCATTAAAATGTCCAAGACTATGCTGGGCACAAGGCTTAGGCTTACGGGTATGGGCCATTTCAAACTCATTAGGTCTCCTACAATCAACCGGCTCGTATCTCCCTAGATAATAAGTTTAGACTCATAGGCATCTTGTTGAGAATGCGACTTCGATGACAGGTCCTAAGAAAAAGTTGCCTCTTGAGATAGCCACCGCAACCTCACGCAAAACAATGAGGTTACTGCAATCGAGGCAAAACAAGTCTGTAAGTTGATAGGGTTGCAATGAGGGCTTATGAAGTGGCAGGCGATATGATAGAACTAATGTAAGGAAGAGAGCGTACGACGCAATGTAATAGGCGAGGCTCAAGATGCAATGCAACGCCATGTGCGAGAACGATCAATCCAGCAGTAAGTGCAAATACAAGCAGCGATTATTTATGAAACAACAAGTAACTAGAAAGGAAATGAAAGGAAACTACTTGTAACATTATTATGCCTAAAGTATTAATCGTAAACAAAAATAACAAACACACTTTTAAATCATGAAGAAAAATTTAGCAAGTAAACCTAATTAACTTTGAACTAATTTTTTTTTTTTTTTTATTGTAGGTCCTAGCTAGCCTACACCTAAACCCTAGTTTAACCAATGATGCGGTTGGGTTATGTAAAATCAGCTTTCCAGTGCAGCCACCGCATTAGTTCCCGACCTGCAAGAACAATAATGATCAGGATCAGAGCTAGTATCCAAAAAAGTGCAGCAGCAACAAAACTTACCTGAGGAGCAGGTGCAATGGAAAGATGATCATAGATACTTACCAAAGAAAATGCCAGAATAGATTGTGCAAGATGAATCCCACCTTCATCTTGATACATGGAAATATGTTTCTAAAGCTGAATATTTATAAATGACACATAATTATTTATGCACAATCCTAGGTCTGATGGGTGTTGGGTGAGCCACCGCCTATTTTCAGGCACATCCACTGAATAGGGTTGGTCGAGTTGACCGACAAACTTAACATGGTGTTGAGGACCATCATTTTTATGGAACAGAAATAATAAGCAAGTGCCAGGCGAATTATAGATGCATGCACATCCAAGTGTAGAAACCCTAGTTTGGAAAACCCTAGTTAGGGATTGCTCCTGGGTTTGGTCAAGGGTAGGAGGATCCGAATCCACATTTAGTGGATCCTGAAATTCCTCAATGCCTTGAACAAACTCTGTACCTTTGAGCAAGGGGCTTTCCAACTTTGACTGCTTGGCGAGATCAACAAGCGACTAGATGTGATCATGGATTGTGGTGAGTTGCAAAATGTCAGCGGGCTTTGTATCAATTTGGTCAAATGTTTGCACGCTGACAGGTTGATAGATCGATATATCAGATTCTTTAGATTCGCCGGGTTGGGGCGGATTCGATGCGGTTATGCTGGCAGGAGTATGGTACTTGGGGATCGTCATTTGAGAAATGGTTGGCAGAAGCTGAAGCGCTTCGACTTTCTGATGGGTACTTGAAACTTCCCAAAGCGAATTATCGAATGCTGGTGTCTCCACATGGTCCGAAAAGAGATGTGAGTGACAATCCTCCACGGTATGATTGAATATGTTTTCAAATAAGGAGTGATCGCTACAATCATCTATGTGGTCGAGTTGGGTACCTGGCATGTCAGGCTCCTCGAGAGTTACCGACTGGGACGGATCAATAAAGAGGACATCTTGAGGTTTCCTAGTCAGATAATCGCTCCCATGGCTGTCTAAAGATTCTGAGTGAGAAAGATTAGATCTAAAAGATTCATCGATTTTGATCTGTGATGGTGGAGCACCATCTGCGTGCTTATGATTGTCGCCAATACCAGTATAAGGAAATTTTGAATGTCTCGAAGAAATTAATGGTGTGGCGGGATCGGGAAACCAACCGGGGAGTAATGAACGAATAGATTGAGTCGCAGGGGCATTAACCATACGAGGCTTTCCGACCCGCGCGTCCATGTCATTCACAGAAAACGATGATCTGGCAGACCTTGTAAGGGCATCAACTTTATGCTGGGTAGGAGTCGATTCATAATCCGTATGTGAACCAGATTCATAGTCCGAATGTGAACCATATTCATCATCCGAATCTGAACTAGATTCGTAATCCAAATATGAACTAGATTCATAATCCGAATGTGAACCAGATTCATAATCCGAATGTGAACCAAATTCATCATCCGAATGTGAATCTGATTCATAATTCGAATGTGAACTAGATTTAGGACTAAGTCCAGGGAGACATCGAGTGGGCTTGGGGTAGGTTTCATGAGCCAAAAGAGATAATGAGCCACTGGGGTGTTCAGATTTGACATGGTACGTGAAAGACTCAAAGTCAGAACAACCGTTGACTTGCGGGTTGTCATAGGGAACACTAGGCTCAGGTCGGGTTGCTAACTGAAATGGTTCAAGGGAAACGAGAATCGCATACGTGAACTGTTCTCTTAACAACCTCCAATCGACATCCTTTTCAGGGAACTCAAAACAATAATGAACGAATCTGATAGAGAACTCATCTAAAGATTCCTGAGGTTCCATTCTGATGTCATTTATCTTTAGTAAAACGTTATGAAAATCATACCTGTGAAAAGCTTGTTGTAATTCACTGGCGAGTTGTTCAAATGAGTGGATGGAAGATTTTGGCAAAGTACAGCACCATTTCTTAGCGCTACCTTCGAGAGTGAGGAAGAAAAGCAAACAAATGAAACCTTCATTTTCAATTTCGTAGCACTCACCAAATTCGTCGAAATCTAAAAGGTGCTGGGTTATGGGTACCCCATTTTCACCATCAAATTTTAACTGGGACAAGTGATACATAAGTTCATCGGAGATGTAGTATCTAGGCTCATAAAACTCCGAAAAACATCTCGGGAGAATGATTTGGGAATGAGCCATTACAGATATGAGATTAACTACAGGCTCTAAGGGCTCAGCTTGTCATCTGGTCCCCCTTCTGGTTAACCATATGGTCGGAGGTTCAGGCCCTCCTTCTAGTGCCAATTCTGTTGACGAGAAAATATGTCCGGCCAACAGTAGGGGATCTCCCCAGTAGAAATTCCCAATTAGACCTTGAACCGTTTGGAGTAGGGATCCCGTCCGGGGTGTGGGTCCGGCTACCGCTTAAAACGCCTTCCCTTCGGTCTCAAAAGAACCTGATTGAACCTGCGGACACACACTTATTCACATGATACAGAATACATGACTGATGCATTAAACACGAATAAAACGCTATGCGTAGCGAGGCAATAAATAAAGCATGTACACCTAAGGAGATGTCGTTAGCAACACGTCTTTGGGGTACTGCTTGTAAGGTAGTCTGACCACAACAGAAATAGTTCTTTATGGCGAGATGTCCCTTTACTTTCTGAAATATAAAATGAAATGCTAACAAAATAGTTCATTAACATTCATTAATAGAGCAAATGGTAAACTGAACATCATCAACACAAACACAGATAGCCATGATGCATAAATGATGCTATAAAGAGGACAACTTCATTAATCAAAAGATGTTCTGAAACTGTTAAGAAAATACACATAGTGTTCACGCAGTAAAATACGTCATCCAAACAAAGGGGTTTTAACAAGTATCTGTATTCATATGCACAAGATTATAATCTTTCAATACAATACTATGTATCTCTTGAGTCTCCAAAAGAAAAAGCCCCCTGGCGAGTTCCTGGAGGAAGTATTTATAGGGCAAAGCTTGCCCTCTTGGGTCTCTAACTTTTCAGCTTCCCGACGGTTGGGCTTCCTTGCGACCCAGTCTTTTCTGTGACCTGCGACTTGAGCCGTTGTTGTGACCTGTGACCTAGTCGCTGGGTCGCTGGGTCGCGTTGTCGGGCATTAACCAGGGGGTGCGACTTAGTGACCTGGTGACTTCTGCGACTTGCGACCCGGGGTAATGTGTGACCTGTGACCTCGGCAGATGCACGACCTTGCGACCTTGACAGATGTGTGACCTTGCGACCTCATTGGATATGCAACCTGCGACCTCGGCAGATGCGCGACCTTGCGACCTCACTGGATCAGCGACCTGCGACCTCGGCAAATGTGCGACCTGCGACTTGCCCAGGTTATGCGACCTTGCGACCTAGTTGCTGGGTCGCTGGGTCGCGTTGTCGGGCCTTTGACAGGGAGTGCAACTTAGCGACCTGGCGGCCTCTGCGACTTGTTTTGAGAAGGTCCCCTTGTTTGCTGAGGAAAAATCTAGCTCGTTGTACAGACTGAAAGGTTCTTCCTGCAGTAAAATAACGTAGGTCACATATCTCCATGATTGAAACAATAATAATGCTAAAGGCATTTTAATTAATCTGCAAGAGAAAAGAACAATAAATTAAGACCCCTGTGTGGTCAAGACTTTGTCATCAGAGAGAGTGGCTTGAGTAGGTCATTTCTGTGCCTCTTCAAATGCTGTAAATGCAGATTAGTATGGTTGTAGACCGAGTTCGAAATGCAGACTTCACGTATTTCAACACACGATCCTTTTGTTATCCACATCTTCACTCTTTCCTTCCACGTGGGCTGGCAGCCCATGGATGTAAAATGCCTTAGATCTACTATGTGTGGAATCCCAGCTTAAAATGGCGTCTTTCCGCCTGGTAATGGTCCAATGGATTCCATGATCCAACTCTGTTAGATAGAATGATATATAGCTGAAAACTGGTGTAATTAAAAGGCATGTTTGATATAGCTCCATGCGACCTCTACCAGTCGTGGACAATGTGGAAGGGATCCAAACTCTTCGCGAAGATTTAGCCATCGTTGCATTCTTGTTAAACATGCTCTAGCGCCCTAGCTAGCCATGAACTCAACAAATGTCCATTTCAGATTTTACTTGATTTCATGAACTTTCACATAACTTGTTTCCAAAGCATCAATCAGCTGGTATTAGATAGGTGCAGATTTGATTGCTTAGTCTAAACTAGCACAATATCCTTTCTCAATCAGAGGATGAGATGAAAAACTTCGGCAATTTTCTTTGCGTTCTCCTGTTGTTCCTCAATACGCAAAGCCATTGTTTGATCCCTGGCAAACATAGCCAACAGTCAAATGGAGCCGGACCTGAACCTTCTACATTTTGTGCGAAATAGATATCTTTAGCCAAACTTTTCCCTTTTACGGCAAGAACACACATTTGTTTCCATGCAACGTGTCCATGCGTTGGTTCTGCGCCATATCTCCAATGTTTAGCATGGAATGAAACTTCGCCATCAGAACTTTTGCGTTCACATCCACTTGTACATTGCCACCGTAGATCTGTTTATGCGGTCTGGCTCCACGTTTAAACACAGCTCTGACCACTTGTCATATATCTGCTCCCAAGCCTTAATGATTTTCTACTCCCTTGTTTGTGTCTAGCACCACAATCATCGCTGGAGCATGGCAGCATGCATTGGGTAGCCCGTCCATGTAATGCGGTGCATCAGCAGCTTTTTCGGTGACTGAAACACGTGGGTGATTGATTATAGCATGAATTTGCATTTTCTGATGGGGTCGCTGGGTCGGAGATTTTCTTGGGTCGCAGCTCTCCATGGACAGGCCATTCTGTGACCCTACGACCTGAGCTAACGTGCGACTTGAAGGGGTCGTTGGGTCGCAAGACAGGCTGAGTCACAGCTCTCATCGGGCAGCTCATTCTGCGACCCTGTGACTTGAACAAACGTGCGACCTGATGGGGTTTAATATCTGCGACCTGGTCTGCGAAACATGGCAACAGCCTACTTTTACGCGCTCACCATGGCAACAGCCTGCTTTTACTTGATTTTACGAGCTTACATTCAGAGAAAACGATGGCTGCTTTTACGTGCTTACTTGGCTTGAATACACAGCGCGACCTTGGTCCGTTGAATGCGCACCCAGTTGTAACGTTTTCACACAGTTCTGCATTTTCCTTGATTATAACCGCTTGATGATTGTTGTCACATTCTCGTAAGTCTGTTATGAGGTTGCGCTTTATGAATTTTGGTGAGTATGTGTACAGCCGCTCCAAATGTTTTACTACAGTTTGAAACTTCACCACTGTATATGTCAACGTGATTCTGCTCCACGTTCCAATCATAAAGTTGACTGCTGTATGTATAAATGCAAAATCAATTTGTTAAATGCAGAGAATGGTTGAAGATTGGCACCATTGCAAATAAGAGTAGAAAGGCCTTTTGTGGGTCGATGAGGAGAAAAACTCTTTCATTTTCTCCACTCTTTCATTCTCTCCACACGCGTTCCTATATATACCCTTGTTATTCAGTCTTTACAAATAATGCTCTGAGATTTCCAATGGAAACAGAAACATTTTGAAGCACAATATATTGTTGCCGGTCTCTTCAGTGGAAATAAAATCGTTTGAAGCTCAACGTACATTTCTCCAATGGAAATAGAAATGGTTCCTGCAAATGGTGTTAATAACTCGAATGACACGTTTGGGAGAAGCAAACATCATATAACGCACAATTACATGATATCCCGTTGCTTGGACAGTGAAATCTTTCTATGACAAAGTTTTGCTCTGGAAAACTGCCAATGCGCTGGAGTGAGTTCAAAATCCGCTACAAGACTCTAGATATAAACGATTTCTGCTGGTGCGCATTTCAGTTTGAGAACCATCTCCTTGCCGATCTCGTCACAATCATTAGGTTGCTCCTTTGCAAATACTGCTTTATCTAGGATAGAAGGATCAGTATTAAATGCAATATCGTCTAAGGATGTTAATCAGCGTAGACCAGAACATGTCTGCATGGGAAAGAATGGGCACGCGTATTTCTGATTATCATTGCAGCTGGATGATAACAGCACGATAGTTTTTATCATGTTGTCATCGTGGATCCATTATAACGGCTCGCTCCACGTGTACACGCAACTGTTGACCACCTATTACATATCTTCTCAAATGTTTTATCATAAGTTGAAACGTGCCATCAATCGTGCCATCGAACATTTAACTTTGTGCAACGTGTCCATGGATGTTTGGCGTTGGGTTTCAAACGTAAGGTCGACCGCTCCATGCAACGTGAATATGGTACGTTTGACTCCATGCAATGTCATTGGACCTTTGAAAATATGTATATATATCCTCAACGCATTTACCTACCAACGACGTTAGACTCCATGCATTATGCCCACGCAACGTGCCCATGCATGGTTCTGCACCATGTCTCCAACACTTAGTATTGTCACGTGGCCGTGTAATTTCGTTGCACCAGCTCCGTGTTCTTGCACCGCTACAAGATCGTCCTACATGCGCCATAGTATTTATCATATTCGTTGTTACATTTTAAACATTAGTTTTATCCCTTGGATATCCGTTCAATGTTGTTTTACCAGCGGTCAAACTCTGCTATAGAGCCTATTTGCCAAGAGTCTTCATATGGTTCTAATCTTTTGCGTCTCATATGGTGTTCATTATACAACTTGGTCGTTTTATTTTTCGTTATGATGCCTTATCACTCCCATTCCATTAAAACAATTACTAATGACATGGTCTACGTGTCCCATAAATGGTCGCATGGTGGTGGTATCTAGTCAGCTTCTCTTTGGACTTTAACTCACCATGGTTATTTCAACATCAGCTTGGACAACTATATTTGCCATAGAAGAATTTAGGCTTACTTGTAATGTTCTCCATATAGTCTTGACTCACCATTTTATATGGTTTGGAAACTGCATGGTTTCGCGCCTTGGTTTTCAACTTGCAATGTAACCTTGACCCATCACATGTGTGCCTATTTGCCATGTTTTCACATAGTTGCTCCACGGTCTCTTATGATTTCGACACCATGTGGTTTTATTTTCCTTGTTTTAATTATATAATGTCAAAACCACAACCTTGGTCCATCGCGTGTGTCCACTGTGTAGCTTAGGTTCAACAAAGATTGCTTCTCAAAAGGTGTGCTTAGATATTGTGACAAAACCGTAATGCACCAATGCCTAAACCGACAAACCTACACCTATATTTTGATGGAAGATGAGGCACTGAAAGAAGTAAATCCGGACTTAATCACCAAATTGACAGTGATGATCTTTCAAAATATTTATCCTTGACGTATGTTGAACCTGCGAACCTTTTCATTCAACTGCAGCCAATGGAAGAAACCCTTTAGTTGTGCGATTGTCTTGTCACCATCAGTATGTGCGCTTCTGCACTGTATCTCGACATGGAGAAGCCTTGAATCTTCTAAGTCGGCTTTGTTCACCGAGATATACTAGACTCATCGAAGTGGAGAAATATGTTTCTTTGCATGCGCCCATCGACATTGAGATGGTATGATGTAGGACCTGGACATTACCAATGGAGCACTTTAAAGCGTCTGGTGTGCACTAGTGAAGAAAGATTTTTTGCATCAGTGAGATAAAAGGTTCCTTTTCTGATCAGCATGCATCACACCATCCTCCTTTTAACAGTACTGGTCGCTTGCTCCTGCTCCCCCCTTGTTCTGCAACCTTGGCCTGGTTGTTGAGCTTAATTTTATTTCCCCTTGATGTCGTGGCCCGAATGAGGAATATGTCACCCATGGGGTCGACCTGTGGAACATTACGACATCATAACTACTCTTCCATAATGATAACCACAGATAAAACACATGAAACTAACAAGCTTAAGAGAAGTATTCAAACAATATGCTCAATGACCTATAGCAGGAGGGCTTTTACTCATCAATACACAAAAGGCTTTCGTTCAAACATATGCATGGTGATCTCATTACACATGGCGCGACTGCGGTAAGAATGTTCGAGCCTACGCTAGATGATCCCTCCCACATATGGCATGATTGCAGCGACAGCATCAAGTCATGGTGATGAGACAACTCGTGAGGGGTTGGGGATAGGTCGGCGGGATGTCATTGACTGCAGGTCAGGCAAAAGACTTTAACGCCTAGGCGAGCAGAGGGGGAACCCGAAATTTTCAATATACCCAAAATTTTGGGTGGTGTTGTAGCGGCTACAACACTTCCTTTCAAAAGCATTCGCCTTGTAAAACATACCCTTTTCCCTTCATTTTAACCCTTTTCCCTTACTTCACTTATTTCCCTACAAATTCCTTAGTTTAAATGCAATATTTTCCTTGGGAAAAGTAAAATCACTTCACTAATTTCCCTTTATTCAAAAAATCCACTAAAAACCCCCTTATTCTAAATTTTAATAGTTAAAATAATATTGTTGGACCCACATTGAAAACTTCTTCCCGATATCACTTTTTCATTAAAATCTTAGTGTATTTTATCTCTCGCATCATATTTCATTTTAGCATTAGTTTAAAATCTAACCTATATGTATTAAATCCCTTATATATACATTAATTCTGTAATGTATTAATTCCTATTTATATATATTTCCCAACCCTTATGATTAATTTAATACATAGTTTCATTTGTTGGGTGTGGAGCCTGATTTTCTTCCTGATTCAGAGATCGTTGTTTTAGCTGGATGTATACCCCAGGAAAATTGTACACCCTTTTCACGTGGGGTTTACGGAGGGGACTTGTCCCCCCCATGGGGTCCGGGGGGGCCTACCCCCCCGGCTGGGGGGTCCGGGGGCTAGCGGTCCCCCATCAGGGGTTTCGGGGGCAGCGCCCCCGAAGCCAAAAATAGATGTAAAATTTCCTTGTAAAGCTATAGTAATTTCTAGTAAATCTAGGCCATTCATTAGGTGGATGATCTGACGGTAGAAGTTATGTTTAGTTTATTGTTTTTTTCCCTAGAAGGCAACCCCTCTATTTTATGAGGGTATTGTATTGCGGCTGCGTATGGTATGTGTATTCTTTGAGCGGGAAACAGATAGGGAGACTGTCAGAGAGAACAAAGGATATTACAGCGGATCTACTGTAGGTTTTGTCTCTTCATTTTTGTTGGATAATATAAAGGAAGGACTGGATGTTTGGGGTGTACGTAACCCAAACTGGGTGAACCACGTATATCTGTGTCTCTCTGGTTTTATATGTTTTGTGTGCTTGTATTTTCCGCATATTTTATGTGTTGCATTGCTCTGTAATATTTAATTTTCTAACAACTGGTATCAGAGCTGAAGGTATATTTGGCTGATAAACTGGCAGGAAAGAAGGGTTCCTGGTTCGAGTGGGAGCAATGGTGGAATATGCTAAGTTTAGGGTCGATAAATTTAACGGCCAAAACTTCTCGCTGTGGAAGATGCAGATGGAAGATTTTCTATATCAGAAAGATATGTACCTACCATTGAGAAGAAAAGCAAAGAAGCCGACAACCATGATAGATGCGGAATGGAACATTCTCGATAGAAAAGCACTCGAAACAGTACGGTTGTGTCTTGCAGCATCAGTAGCCTTCAATATTTCGAAGGAAACACCAAAAGAGGGTTTGATGCAGACGTTGGTGAAACTATATGAAAAACCCTCGGCCTCAAACAAGGTATTTCTTATGAAATGACTATTTAATATGAAGATGTCAGAAGGTGGATCTATTGCAGACCATTTAAATGATTTTAATACAGTTACCAGTTAGTTAAGTTCTGTAGGGGTAAAATTTGATGATGAAGTTAGAGCTATGTTATTTCTGTGCTCATTGCCATAAATTTGGAATGGTTTAGTTATGGCCATTAGTAACTCTGTCTCTGGATCTAGTACTTTAAATTTTGATGATGTTGTTGGTGCTATCCTTAGCGAGGAAATGCGACGGAAAAGCTCCGGTGAGACATCGGGTAATGCTTTGAGTGCAGAGTCTAGGGGAAGAAGAATGGAAAGAGGAAAGAGCTTGGGATATCGCAGTAAATCAAGGAAAGGCAGATCCAAGTCCAGATCGGGGATAGTGTGCTGGAAATGATGAAAGAAAGGACACTTAAAGAAATACTCTAGATCTTGGAAGGGAAAAGAAGGAGACACACAACAAGAAAATAATCATGAAGCAAATGTGACAGGTGATGTGTTACAAGATACTTTGATTCTTTCTTTCGAAAATGTTACTGATTCTTGGGTTGTAGATTCAGGGGCTTCATTCTATGCCACACCTGATAAGAAATATTTTCATGACTATGTTCAAGGAGATTTTGGACAAGTTTGTTTGGGTGATGATAAACCCTGTAAAATTGTTGGAATGGGTAAGGTTCTTGTAAAATAGCAGAATGGAAAACAATGGCTATTAAAGGAGGTAAGGCATGTTCCAGATCTAAAGAAAAATCTGATTTCAACAGGGCAGTTAGGCAGTGAAGGTTGTGTTACAACTTTCACGAATAAAACTTGGAAGGTCACCAAAGGAGCCCTGGTAATAGCAAAAGGAGAAAAGGTGGGTACATTGTATTTATGCAATGGTATTTCTAACTCTGTTAATGCTTTAACTTCCAGAGGAGAAGATGCAGCATTATGGCATCATAGGCTCAGACACATGAGTGAGAAGGGGATGAAGATTCTTCACTCAAGAAATTTGTTCCCAGGTTTGAAGAATGTTGATTTGGATTTCTGTGAAAATTGCATTTATGGAAAACAAAAGAGAGTTAGATTTCTCAGAGTTGGGAAAGAAAAGAAGAGAGAAAAATTGGAGCTTGTGCATACAGATGTATGGGGACCTACTCAGGTATCATCTCTCGGTGGCTCTCGTTATTATGTTACTTTTATTGATGATGCAACTAGAAAAACATGGATTTATTGTATTCAGAATAAATCTGATTTATTTGATACTTTCAAGAAATGGAAAGCTTTGGTTGAGATTGAGACAGGAAAGAAGTTAAAGTGTCTCAGATCAGACAATGGAGGTGAATATTGCAGCAAAGAGTTTGATAGGTACTGTTCAGAGCATGGAATTCGTAGAGAGAAGACAGTTCCAAGAACACCACAAGAAAATGGTGTGTCAGAAAAGATGAAGAGAACAATCATGGAGCGTGCAAGGTGAATGAGATTGCATGCAGGATTGCCTTTACAATTTTGGGCAGATGCTATAGATACTGTTTTTTATCTAATAAACAGAGGGCTTTCAAGTTCCTTGGATGGTGGTATTCCAGAGGAAGCATGGACAGGTAAAAAGGTAAACTACTATTTTTTAAAGCCTTTTGGTTGTGAGGCCTTTGTCCATATAAATAAAGAAAATAGAACAAAGCTTGGGGAAAAATCAAAGAAATGTACCTTTATTGGATATGGTGCTAATGATTTTGGTTATCGCTTATATGATTATGAAAATCACAAAATCATTAGGAGCAGAGATGTAATATTCAATGAAAATGTCTTGTATAAGAATCAGTTGCAGGAAAAGAAACAGGAAAAAGAAAGCAAGGAATACACGGTTCTTGATGAGATAAATAAAAAGTAAAAGTGCATGAAAGCAATAATAATCAACAACCACAATAGAAGCAACCACCACAACAGTAACAGGCGCCTCAAACACCTGAAAGTGGTGTTAGAAGATCTACCAGGATAAGTAGACCCCCTGAACGATACTCTCCTTCATTATATTATTTATTATTGACTGATTCTGGTGAACCCGAATGTTATGAAGAAGCAATGAAGGTTGCAAGCAGGAAGAAGTGGGAGCTAGAAATGGATGAAGATATGGACTCCTTAATGCATAACCAGACTTGGGACTTAGTTAGGTTGCCTACAGGTAAAACTACATTGCAGAATAAATGGGTTTACAGGCTGAAGGAAGAAGATGGAGGAAAATAGAGGTACAAATCTAGACTTGTGGTGAAGGGGTTTGCACAGAAGAAAGGTATTGATTTTGATGAAATATTTTCTCCTATTGTTAAGATGACTTCAATCAGAACTATATTAAGTCTTGTAGCAGCGGAAGATTTACATCTTGAACAGTTAGATGTAAAGACAACATTTCTCCATGGAGATTTGGAGGAAGAGATATACATGCAGCAACCAGAAGGATATGAGGTAAAAGGGAAAGAAAAATTGGTGTGCAGGTTAAAGAAGAGCTTGTATGGCTTAAAACAGGCTCCAAGGCAGTGGTATCTAAAATTTGACAAGTTTATGTCCGAACAAGGTTATACTAGATGTCACTCTGATCATTGTGTTTATCTGAAAAGGAAAAATGATGGCAGCTATATTATACTGTTATTGTATGTAGATGACATGCTTGTTGCAGGGTCTAACATGCAGGAAATAAATGTGCTCAAAAGAAAATTGACAAATTCATTTGCAATGAAGGATTTGGGAGCTGCAAAACAAATCCTTGGTATGAGGATAACTAGAGACAGGAAAAATCACAAATTAACATTGTCTCAGAATGAGTAAATAGAAAAGGTGTTGAAAAGATTTAATATGCAGAATGCAAAACCAGATAGTACACCTTTTGCTATCCATTTCAAACTTAGTAAGGAGATTTTCCCAAAGACCCAAGAAGACATGGATTATATGTCTAAAGTTCCATATGCATCAGCAGTTGGAAGCTTAATGTATGAAATGGTCTGCACAAGGTCTGATATTGCACATGCAGTGGGAATTGTAAGCAGGTACATGAATAATCTAGGAAAAGAACATTGGATGGCAGTAAAATGGATTCTCAGATATTTGAGAGGTACCATAAATCAAGCATTATGCTTTGGTGGTTCAAACATTTCTCTACAGGGATATGTTGATGCAGATATGGCAGGTGACAGATATAATAGGAGGAGCACTACAAGATATGTATTTACTGTAGGTGGAACAACTGTCAGTTGGGTTTCAAAAATCCAAAGTGTTGTTGCACTTTCAACAACAAAAGTAGAGTATGTTGCTGCTACAGAGGCTAGTAAAGAAATAATTTGGTTACAAAGGTTTATGGATGAATTGGGTAAGAAGCATGATATGGGGACGTTATACAGTGATAGCCAAAGTGCCATTCATCTTGCAAAGAACTCAGCATTTCATTCTAGGACTAAACACATACATCTCAAGTACCATTTCATACAGTCAGTATTGGAAAATGGAGAGTTGAAGCTAGAAAAGATACACACTAGACAGAATCTTGCAGATATGCTAACAAAAGTTGTAACCAGGGAGAAACTGAAAATGTGCTCAGTTTCAATTGGTCTTCAAGGATGATGATGAAGATGAGGAACATCCAGGTCCAAAGAGGAGTCATTTTCCAGCGGTGGAGTTGCTACAATCAGTCTCCAAGTGGGAGATTGTTGGTTGTGGAGCCTGATTTTCTTCCTGATTCAGAGATCCTTGTTTTATCTGGATTTATACCCGAGGAAAATTGTACACCCTTTGCATGTGGGGGGGTGCGAGGGGGGGACTTTTCCACCACACGAGGTTCGGAGGGGCCTACCCCCTCGGCTGGGGGGTCTGGGGGCCAGTGGTCCCCCAGTGGGGGTTTAAGGGGCAACGCCCCCAAAGCCAAAAATAGATGTAAATTTTCCTTGTAAAAGTATAGTAATTTCTAGTCAATCTAGGTCGTTCATTAGGTAGATGATCTGATGGTAGAAGTTATGTTTAGTTTAGGGTTTTTTTCCCTAGAAGGAAACCCCTCTCTTTTATGAGGGTATTGTATTGCGGCTGCGTATGGTATGTGTATTCTCTGAGTGGGAAACAGATAGGGCGAATGTGAGAGAGAACAGAGGATATTACAGTGGATCTACTGTAGGTTTTGTCGCTTCATTTTTGCTGGATAATAGAAAGGAAGTATTGGCTATTTGGGGTGTACGTAGCCCAAAATGGGTGAACCACGTATATTTGTGTCTCACTGGTTTTATATGTTTTGTGTGCTTGTATTTTCCGCATATTTTATGTGTTGCATTGCTCTGTAATATTTAATTTTCTAACATAATTTCCCCGCCAATATATATTTCTGGGCCCACTATGTATTAAACCCCTCCTATTATAAAGTCTCGACCCCATGCAATATAAAACCTATGCATATATCGCATAAACCCGCATTGACTTTAGAACCGAGCCCCACGCCTATCAAATCCGGATCAATCCCTGCTATTTTCCAACCATCAGATCTTAAATGATCAGATCCAACGACCAATACCCTTTATCACATCCCCGATCATCCAAGATTTAACCGCACCAGACCTTGTGAAATGAATGGTTTTCGCATCTTGTCTCCCTGCAATGTGTCAATATTCCATTCCATCGCATCCTTAGAAAATTTACCGCCTACCACCTTCGGTCGATGCCAAAACCACAAGTTGTATTCTTACATGTTGCGAAAACCACTTCCATTTGAATTAACCCTACGCATTAATGATTAACTACTATTGGTTAAAAAATGTATAAGACCGCCCTTTTGTGTCTTTCACCATTATTTCTGTTACAATTTCTGCATACAAAGTAATTTCTGACCTAAATAATTTCTTTCGATGTTATTTCAAGCGCTTTTTACCAGAAATCAACACCATTTGCTACTACAGCCACTACAAAACTGAATAAAAGTAGTATAAAGATTAGTAGAGCTTTAGAAAACCTCTCCTACCTCAGAACCCCTTCTGCAATCAGAAAAATTTTGTTTTTTCCAGTTATTCCTGAAATACAAAGACCTGTATTTACAGCAAAAGAGTAATAATTAATTAAATCATTTAGGACCCTATGCAGACCAAAAGGAAGCCCCTGTTTCCTTCCAATCCTTTTACTATAGACCCTACTCCTCTTTTCATAGAATTTTTGAGGTCCTAAGACTGTTTTTAATCATAGAGTACAATTTGATCAATTAAAGCATTGTAGACTAGAGGATACGGCTCTGTTTCATCCTAAATCCTTCTGCAGATTGTATTAATTTTTTAAAGGCGCTCTTAAAGGCCTGAACTTGTTTTCCTAAGTCAAAAGAGTAATTAATTGATAAATCAAACAAATAATGGCTTCTCAAGGAATAGTATCGGTCAATCCTCTACAACCTCTTATTGTAGATGTAGAACACACTCCATTAGCAAATAGAGAATTTAAAATTAGTGACCCTGTCAGTGAATTTAACCTTTTTGAGCTCCACTGTTGGAGCCATAACAAATCCATTGACTAAGCTGATGAAGTTTTCATTTGGGAATATAATTTGCCAAAGTATGTTGTCCCACAGACTTTCCAGTGCCCAGAAATGATTAGACTCTATCAAAAGTTTTATTTCTTTGACCAAAGAGCCATTATAACCCCTGGAAAAGAAATTTTGTTCACTATCACCTCTGATTCAATTAACCAAATGTTGTAGATACAACCTATACTAGATGAAGCTCCTCTATCTATTGAGGCCTTTACACATTTATACCTGAATTTGGACTTCCCCAAGAGGTTCCAGATATTTCAGACATTCATTCCTTCATCTGTAGAGACTCCCAAGACCAATCCTCCTTACCTATCTGTAATATTTTTTGAAAGAACTAGACATATCATTATCATGTTGTCTTTTATTCTAGGTTAGTTCACAGATGAGCATGTTGATTCTTCAGTATTAGGTTTCTTGTCTATTTTTACCCCTAGCCATCCTCCTACTACCATTTTCATTTTTTCTCAGTACCTTTCTAACACAATGCATGAACAACTTGTTAAAATTCCTCAAGAAGGTGTTTTCAAGTATTCATCAGTCTTATTCCACATGTTTCTATATTTCCAGTTTGATAAATTTGTCTTCAACCTTCAGAAAATTGATGTTGAAGGTAATCCAAAGTTAGTAATATTTTCAACTTCCTTACTCAGGAAGGATTCAACACAATTCACATACACAGATTTCATTGACTCTTTCATCCATCCAACAGTGAGCATTCTAAACAACAACATTCAACCAAGAGTCACTGAGGAAATTAAAAGGGTCATACAGTTATCTGAACACAGTAGGACATGAGATTTATACTTGTATCAAAACCATATAGAGATTAGGGTATACTGATCTAATATTCTTCCATATAAGCTACCCAAATACCTCCCAGTGAGGTTATTTTCACTTGAGTATATCAGGAAGATCCTTAATTATGATGCAACTAATTTCTTGGCAACCAAAAAGAAAACACAATTTAAGATAAAGAATCAGGTTGGCCCTTTTATTTGTAATAGTAGAGATGCAGGTCCACAGGAATAAAAATATTTGCAAGAGTTTAAATTCAGTCAGAGTTTTCAATGGTACTATGATCCTTTAGGAGTAATAAGGAAATTGAGAGTCAAATGTAAATTAACTCCTTATGTACATGAGTCAAATTAAGACATAGAGAAGTACTCCAATAATTTTGAATGGTTGGAGAACACTTTGAAAGAGGCAGATAATCAAGGTGATACAATTTATGACAACAAAATCAACTCACTGGATATGATCCAACAAATGTCAAAGTTGCAGATGAACTGATAAAGAAGAAAAATGCAGACATTGATGAATTAAAGAAGAAACTAAAATTGCATCCTACTGAACATCCATAGGAAAAGGAGGTGTTAGAGGATGCAAGCCAAAAATATGAGATGATGAACCTAATCCTTCAATTAACTGCCCAAATAAAAGAAATGGAAAATGAAATGAACAAGTTAGTGTAGGAGGAAAAGGCCAAATCAGAAGAAGTATCTGTCACTTTTATTCCTATAGTAACTATTGTTGTTCCTTCCACATTAGAAAAATCATTGACCCTTACAGTTCCATTAACTACAACACTTCCTATCACATTAGCAACAACTTCATCAACAAAGTCATCTACAACAGCAGCACAACCCACTGATGAGGCAAGTAAACTAGTAAAAGCAATGCAGGAAATGTCTATTCAGACAAATTAAATCAACAAACTTAAAGAACAACTAAAAATTCTGGAGGATGAGAAAAAAATTTCTTAGATCATGCATAAAAATTAAGTACAAAAGACAAACAGATTGACAGAGAAATTGTAGAAGTTAGGAAAATATTTAACATTGAAAGAACCAATGGCACAAGCCAAGCAGCAACTATGGGCCAATATCATTGAATCTGTCAATGATATTTTTCCATCCATTCAGGTTATCTATGAAAAAAATATCTAATCAAAGCAGCAGGTAAAGCCATCCAGAAAATCAAAGAAGAACTTGGTAAGAAGCCTGAAGAGGCTAATGAAATCATCAAATTTCTTAATTCCAAGAATAAGCAGGAACTAGAAGAAATTAGAATTAGTGACAGGACAGATACCATTCTTGAAGTCAGGAAGGTTATTTCAAAGAGAAACTTAATGCTACAGCTAGAAGAAAAACGTCAGAACATGGAGCTTGGCATAACAATATTTATGATGAAGTTTGACATTTTGAGGCAGAAAGGCCTTCCAAATCCTCTGTTTATAAGTGACAGGTTGTTGAAGCAAGATTATTATGATAAGAAGATCAGAGAAGTGGATAAGGAGCAAGAAAATAATTCAACCACGCAAGGAATTCCAATAGGGAAAGTAATCTACAAAAGTTTTGAGAATATCTTTTACCTGCAACATGAGGTAAAACACCTATTCATTAAAAAGCCTACATTTTCAAAGTATATAGAGGCTGATGAAATATTTATAAGAGTGGTGAAGATCAAATTACCAGAGGCATAATTTTGGGAAAAATTGACTGATTTACTATGAAAAGAACAACAGTAAAACAAGGCAGTCAAATGAAAAACATATCAGTTAGGAAAAGGTAAATAGAGGAGGAAGTTTTACAGTTACAGAACAACAATAATAGTGAAAGTTAAAGAAGTAATAAAGCAGTTACAATCAAAGAGTATCAGAGTTTAAAGTGTATCATATGAAATTCAAAAGGATAAAGTAAAAGATGCCAACGTGAAAGACACTCAACAACTGAATTTGTTGAGTAAACAACAAAGAGAAAAATCAGCAAAATATCAAAGACAACAAACAACAAATTCAATAAAAGCAGGGACAACTTACATTAGTTAGATAGTTTTCTCTATCTTCTTGCATGAAGATATTTATTTTTCCATGAATAATTCCTAAGTTTGTTTTAGGATATTTTTTAAGATTTTTTGTATAAATACTTCACATTTCGAAGTATTGAGTGTGGATTTTAGATTGCTAAAACACTTCTATAGATGTACTGATCTAAACCAGAGGGTTCTTTGTACCATTTTCAAGTCAGCAGACTAGATTGAGCAATAAAGAGATTATATTACAGGATTCATGTGTTGGGCCACTTTAGTGAAGTATTATAAATTGTTCTTTGTTTTTATCTGAAGTTTTCACAATACTTGCATGTTTTTCTAAATATAAATGTATAATATGAATGTTATTTCAGAATATGTTTAAAAGCACTCTGTCTTGAACTACTATGTCATTTTCATGTTTTCTACTGATATCCAGATTAGGGAATTCTTAATTGCTCCCTAGTTTCAATTGACCTGTATATTTTCACTCATTATCCAGATCTAAGAACCCTTAATTGCTCTCTCATCCTGATTGAAACCATGTTCACCATCAGCCTAAGGATCTGAAGTTACTCAGCTATCTTGCCCTGTGAACACTTTCCTTTAGAACCTTGATTATGATTAGACTGCTTGATACATTGACCTCATTAGCCCAATGGAATTCAGACCTACATTTATCCATATGAACTAGTGATTCCACCACCAAACCAAACCAAAAATAAAATCCAAAGTAATCCTACATAACTAGCCTAAAATCAACTAAAATCAACAAAGATAAATCATATAGAGAGAGCCCTTTCTGAGCATTAGGAAGGCTAGATCCTAAGGCTTAAAAGTAGGCTTTTGGTTACCTCTAATATTTTTTAAACCAAAATATATACAACCCTTGAGAATTATTAGAGTGATAATAGGAGGGTTGACTGGGATCTCCTACGCAATGATATTTTCATTCAACATGAGCTGAAGCATGTTTTCCTCACCAGACCTACCTTCAGAAAATACACAGAGGTGGGTGAAGTGTACAAAAAGTTTATAGGCACGAGAATTCCAAATACGAAGGAATGGGGCAAATTGTGCATGTACCAGGACTGAAAAGGAACGATGAACACATCAGCATAGCCACCAATCGATCTAAAAATCCAGCATCATGTCATATTTAATAATCCAGTCGTGGTGACCGAAAAAGCAGAGCCAGATGTCAGGTCCACTATTGTTTCCTCTTCATGACCACCTCAACCAAATTTGGCCTAATTTTTGGTTTATGAAGAGTTTCCAAAGTTAAAGTTACAGTCAGAAGTTAATGTTACAGTCGGTTTTTTTCCAGAGATATTTTTTTTTGGGCCGTGCATGGCCACAATTATCAAGTTTTAATTAAATTTGTAGTTAATGTGGAATCTTTTCGAAGTATATTAGGGCGACCAACGTAGTTGCAGTTAGATAATTCTTTTATTTTCATTATCGAGGATTGGACCTTGTTAGACTCTGAATTGTAAAAGATCATTGTTTTGGAGCATTGTAGTTTTTGCTGGGAATCAATAATAACAGACCATTCACAGGATTCTTGAGCTATGTTAATGGTGATGTTTTTTCCTCTTTGTTAATTTTTTTCCTCTTCTTTTTCATGCCGTGCATCAATTTATCTGATTGAAAAGCAAAAAAATTAGATTAATATTTTCTAAGAGAGCACCTTAATTCTGTCTGTGTTTGTTATCTTAATTTTTTCTTCTCGAGTATAGTTACATAATTCTTAACTTCTCTTTAGCTATTGCTGACCTCACTTCTTTCTTTCATCTCATATTCATGCTTCCAGTAAGATCCAGTCTACATAGCTAGCTTTCCTTGTGAATGCCCTTGAAAATTTGATGCACATTCAACCTTTTTGACTTCATAGCCCAATGTATTAAGTTTCACAACTTTGTCTGTCCAACCACACAATCAATAAAAACAAACAACCCTCATAATTTCTATAACTAGCCTAATATCAGCATTTATAATCATCAAGTCAAATCATAAAAAAAAAGAGACCCCTCTACGAGTCTAGGAAGGCTAGGTCCTAGAATCCAAAGTGTTTTGATGTTGTCCTCTATCATTTATTCTAGCCAATCTATAAATTATAGGGCCACAACATAATGGTGACCATACTGGGTAAACATTGAAAAAGCTTAGTATTTCAAGATAACTCAGAAACCCCAGTCAAAATATTGTGTTATTTGAGTATTTTCCACAGATTGATTTTTCAGATTTTGTAAAACATTCAGCCTGTCTGTGCTTTTGGGTCCAATTCTGGCTCCCAGAAGAATCTTTACCAAATTTCATCTTGACCCAAATCCTCCTTCAATAGTTGGCAATGGAGATAAAATTCTAAGAAATTCCCTCAAAGCAGAGAGTCAAACTATTAGCAAGCCTCTTCATAGAGCAAGTTCCCTCCCTGAAAACCTTACAACCTTGGAGGACATCCAGTTCAACTTACATTTTGAATAGATCTTGTTCACGACCAAATCTTAGAATTGGACAGCCCAGAAATTTTTTGACCCATCTATCTTATAGAAAAGTCCAGTTTGGGAAGCCTCCACCTCCACCCAAACTGACCTTCAGCTCCTCCAGCACTTTGACTCCCTTCAAGTTCTAGTAGCAAAACTCACCTTAGCTATTGATGAAGCTTACCTTCAGCAATTTGTAGAATTGTCAACTCTTACTCCAGTAGTTCCCTCTATTATTTCCAAGTCTGCACATCCTCAGTCAATATTTCCAAGTGTATATGTAGCTCCTACCTTTTCCTTGAACACTTCCCACCAGAGTTCCCAAGCCCCACTCATAGACCCATTGTCCACCTTCCTCCATTTAATCCTCAACCTCCCTTGGTCAACCCTCCTCTTATTAACCCCCCTTGGGTTCCCCCACCACCAATCATGGTAGCCTAGTATGCTCCATTGGTGCTACCACAACCTATGGTTCCTATGCCATAGGATTATAAGTCCAAAATCCCATTATTTGATGAAAATGGTCCTACAACTGCTCAACAACATGTGGATAAAATGAATGACTATTTTAACCGTCAAGAGATAGACGATGAAAATATTAATTTGAGGGTGTTTTCTCAAAGCTTGGGGGGAGAAGTCAGAAAATGGTTTAAGGGCTTGACTCCAAATAGTATCCATGACCTCCCTTCCCTTCACCAGTTGTTCATAAATAAGTGGGAAGTTAAGAAAAAACCTCTTCAAATCTTGTCAGAATATGAAAACATCAAGAGAAATTTTGGGGAGAGTGTCCAAGACTACTTCACCAAGTTTAACAGTGTACACAACACACTCCCTCCTCACATGAAACCCCCACAAGGTTTAGCCTTGATGAAATTTCTAGATGGTTTTGATCCAGAGATGTCTTATCAGCATAGAGAGAGAGATCATGCTAAATTAGAAGACATGCAGAGGGGTGCAGTAAGTGTGGAAGAAAATCTGATTACAAAGAGGGCTAGAATGAGAAATGAAAAGAGAGTCACTATTAGGGAAGAACCTGCAGCCCCCACATCTGATGCCAAGATTGATAACCTGGTGAGGACTATAGAGAGAATGATGGAGAGGATCAGCCTAAATGAGAGAGCTATCCCCGGGGAAAATAAACCAGCTCCTCAAAATAGAAACCAAAACTTTAGAAGAAACCCCCCTCAAATAAGACAGAGAGAAATAAGAGGCCCTGACCAACAAATTAGGCCTCCATTCCATGAAAATTATGCTGATGAAGATGAGGGAGTGGTTGAAGAACTAGAAGAAAGTCAAATTAATATAATGGGAATTAATGATGTGGATATTGTTTTCCTTACTGAAGAAGAACAAGGTTTATTTTCTCTCACTTAAACTAAAGTAGAAGCTGAAGAGTCTGAGGATTATAAGCAAGGGTTCGAGAATTCCATCATGGAGATGCATAGATAGTATAATCTTAGAAGAAATAAAAAATTGTATATTCCCAAGAGAAATAATTCTGAAAGTTTTGCTAAAAAGGTACCTGAAGATGATCCCAAGAAAATAGCAAAAAATTCAAAGAAAAGTATTAATATCCCTAGAAAGAATGATACAGAAGGAAACACTAGTAAACCATTTTTCAACCCTAGAAAAATTGTTCAAGCTGATACCCCTACCATAAGTCAACAATATGAATTTGCTACAAAAATAGCCTGAGAAGACTGATTATTCAAATCTACCAAAAGTACATACACCTTTCAACATTGAGAATGAAACTTCCAAAATAAAAATCTCAATTCCTCTCATTGAATTTGTAAACAAGGATGTATATAGGTCCCAAGTCCTAAAAGCGCTGAATATAGGGGAAATCACAGACACGGTCAATCTGAATGATGATAAACCTGAACTTTTTTTTGGGCCAAAAGTAGATGGTAAAGCCCAGGAAGGAAGTGTCCCACCATTCTATATTAGTTTGAATGTTCATGATAGAATCATCCATAATGCCATGTTAGATTCAGGTGCATCTCATAATCTTATGCCAGAGGAAGTCATGGAGAAACTTGGCCTTGAGATAACTAGACCCTACAAAGACCTGTACTCATTCAAATCCAGCAAAGTTAAATGTCTAGGCCTCATCAAAGATCTTTGTGTTACTCTAGCCCAAATACTAGCTAAGATTCTAGTGATGCATATAGTACTTTTTGACATCCCTCCTAAATATGGTATGCTTTTATCACGCTCATGGGGAGCTAAGCTTCAAGGGACCCTCCAAATGGATATGACTTATGCTACCATACCAATATTTGGTTAGCAAAGAAGATTGTATAAGGATACTTTGATAAAATACATGGTGAGAAGTCAAGAAAAACCACATAACTACCTCCTTTACTCTGTTCATTCTGACCCTGACTCATTCATTCTTTACAATAATGAAAGCATTAATTAACAAGTACCAGTTAATGAACACTGGAGAAGAAGAAGACCAGAATAGAGAACATGCAGATCAAATGGAAATTGTACAACAAAAGTATGAATCTAAACCTTTTTGGAACACGATTTTATATGGCTCTTGTGGCAAAGCAGGCTCAGGAGCAGGGGTGTGGGTATGAAATACTAAAAATAACCACGCAGAGGGTCATTCCTACAAACTTAACTTTCATTGCACTAATAACATAGAAGAATATGAGGCACTCCTTTTGGGTTTACAACTACTGAAGAGATTAGGAGCTAAAATAATTTATGTTCATGGACATTTTGAGCTGGTTATTAGATAAATCAAGGGAGAATATTCAGCCAAGCACCCTAGATTGAGAGCCTACAAGAACAATGCGCTTGACCTTCTCAAAAAATTTGAAGAGTATGACCTTGCTGCAATTCCAAGAAATAAAAACATCCTTGCTGATGGGATAGCATTTTCAGTCAACAGCTTTACCTCATCCTAACAAACAATATACAGTTCAGGTTAAACACAACCCAACAGTCCCTGATAATATGAGATATTGGTAGGTATTCGGGGATGAAAAACAGATTGAAAATTTCCTGCAATCTAAAGATGAGTTTTAAGATTCCAGTTTGGATTTAGATTGTGAAGAAGATTGTTTCACTGAAGAAAAAATGTGCAGGGATGAACCTCCCCATAATTTTGATATTAATATTTTTTCAAATGAAGATCTACATAGAACAAAGATACATGAAGATCCAGAAAAATAAGAGTTTGAAGTACTACAATTTAGAGATAACATCCTGCCTAGAGGACTTGTCCCTTTGGAGGAACTATTGGATTTCAATGATGTGGCTAGAAAACCAAAAATGGAACCTACAGAAGAAAATATTGAAAAGTGTAATATAGGCAGTGAGCAGAATCCCAAGATAATAAAGTTATCAAATACACTACCAACGTCCACAAAATAGAAATAGATTTCTCTGTTTGAGGAGTTCATTGATGTATTTTCTTGGAGCTATGAAGACCTAAAACACTATGATACTAATATTATCTAGCACAAAATTCCAGTCAAGGAGAACCAAAAGCCTTTCAAATTGAAACTGTGCAGGATAAATCCTTCCTTAATGCCCTTGGATGAGAACGAAATAAAAATGATGTATGAGGAAAAAATAATAGTCCCAATTAGATACTCAGAATGGGTTTCCAATATTGTGTTTGTAAGAAAGAAAACATGTGAGATCAGAGTCTTCATTGACTTCAGAAATCTGAAAAATGTACCACTTAAGGATAACTACCCTATACCAAATATGTATCACATATTGCGAAGGGTAGGGGGCTCCAAAATAATCTCTTTGCTAGATGGCTTTTCAGGGTACAATCAAGTGTTGGTGCATCCAGATGATCAACACAAAACAACTTTTACCACTCCTTGGGGAACCTTCATGTATGTAAAAATTCCTTTTGGATTAATAAATTCCAGTGTCACTTTTCAGAGAGCAATGGAAATTTATTTTTCAGAGGAAATTGGTCTTTTCATTTTGATTTATCTTGATGATATTACAGCATATTCAAAAACTGATGAAAATCATTTGGCCTGTTTAAGGATATTTTTGAAAAGTGCAGAAGGTACGGACTCTCCCTAAATGCCAAGAAATCATTATTTGGTCTTGAAGAAGGGAAGCTTATAGGCCATATTATATCTGAAGAAGGAATCAAAATTGATCCCAACAGGATTGAGGGCATACTTCAAATCAGTCATCATAGGAACATTAAAGAGTTGTAGTCTTTCATTGGAAATATAATTTTTTTGAGAAGGTTTATACCAAACCTTGCAGAACTATTGAGAAACATCACCAACATGCTCAAAAGAGATTCAAGAGTGAAGTGGACCATGGAAGCTAAACAAACCTTTGACCTAGTAAAGCAGGCACTCACTCAAGCACCAGTTCTGATCATTCTTAATTTCACCAAGGATTTCTTTATTTTTTCCTTTTCATCAGTGCACACTATTGCTGTTGTATTGCTGCAGAAAAATAAGGAAGGAGAAGAGCAGCCCATAGCATTTTTTATCCAAGATTTAAGAGATGCACCCTTGAAATACAATATCATGGAAAAGCATGCCTTTTCTTTGATTAAAGCACTAAAGGACTTCAGACTTTACATTCTACATTGACATATCATTGCCTTTCTGCCCAATGTACTTTTCAAAGACATCCTAATGCATGATCCTGATGGAAAAAGAGGAAAGTGCATTGTTTTCATCTTGGAATATGATTTAGATATCATACCCACCAAACTAATCAAGGGACAAGGATTAGCCAAGTTGATGGCTGAAACCAATTTTCAAGCACTAGATATCAACATGATTAATTCACTTGATGAACAAGAAGAGTTGGAGACTCCAACTATTGAGGAAGAATTCCTAAATTATCCCTAGTATGAAGATATATTATATGTCCTATTTAATTTAAATGCTCCTCCTGGTTTGTCCAAAAAAAAAGCTAGATTCTTGAAATTGAAATCTGTAAAATTCTGCATTCTAGAAAATTTCTTGTACTGGAAAGATTCTGGGGGCATATTGCTTAAATGTTTTCTTAAGGAAGATGCAGATAGGGTTATGCAGGAATTTCATGAAGGGGATTGTGGAGGCCATCTCTACTGGAAAACCACTTCTAACAAGATCCTTAGGGCTGGTTTCTATTGGCCTACTCTTTTCCATACATTCAAAAAATGGTGGCCACCTGTCACAAATTCCAAATCTTTGAGGGAAAAAGAAATTTACTGCCTTTTCCCTTACATCCAATCTTTGTTGAGGCCCTTTTCCAATAATGGGGTTTCAGACTTCATTGGAGAAATCCACCCCTCCTCCTCTTCCCAGCATAAATGGATCCTTACTGCTACAGACTATTTTACCAAATGCATAGAGGCCATTCCTTCTAGAACTTCGATTGACTCAGTTATTATCAAATTCCTTGAAGCCAACATCTTGTCTAGATTTTTTTTTCCTAGGAAAATAATTATAGATAATGTTGATGTTTTTAAGTCCAATAATATGGTGGATTTTTGCCACAGATATCACATCTATTTGGGGAATTCTATAGCTTATTACCCTCAAGGTAATGGACTAGTTGAATCCTCCAACAAGATTTTGGTTAACATCATCAAGAAGTTGCTGGAAGAGAAGAAGAAATCTTGGCACGAACAATTGGTGCATGCCTTATGGGCTGATAGACTAACAACTAAAAAATCAATTTCCATGTCACCATACCAGTTGGTCTATGGGATGGATGCATTTTTACCAACATCCTTAGGATTTTTGGCCATGAAAATCATTCAAGAGGTACAAGCTAAAGAAAATGATGTACAAAGAAGGATCATTCAGACCATTCAGCTGCAAAAGTCCAGAGAAGAGGTTTACAGCAGAACTCAGGTGGTGCAAGAAAATATAAAGAACCTCCTTAACAAAAGAACAAAATCAAATGATTTCAATATTGGAGACAAAGTGCTGAAATGGGATTCCAGAAGAGAAGACAAAGGTAAGCATTGCAAATTTGACAACCTGTGGAAAAGCCCATATATTTTTCATTCTTTCAAGGGAAATAATGCATTTTTTCTGCAAGAGATGGATGGAACAGAGTTTCCTGGAGGTCCTGTAAATGGTAGGATGTTGAAACATTACTTATCCTAAATACAGAGAAATTTCTCACTCCATTGTAAATACCACACTTTTGGTTCAGATTCCATTTGTAGGCCACCTTGTGGTGCTGAAAAACAACAAGACAGATTCATAAAAATAGTAAAATAAAATTCATGAAGACATTGCAAAAAAGAATATACAAGACTATTGGTCTTGGTGTTCTTGACACTTCTCTAAAAAAAGTGCCATCCCCAGCTGGAGCCACTGTTAGGGTCCTGTAATTTATAGTATCACAAGGTGACTATGTATTCCTTATTTGAAAATTTTCATATTGTATATATATTTCAATATTCAAATGTATTTCCAAAGAAGATAAAAAAAAAAAAAAAAAAAAAAGAGGGTGTTAAAAAAGGAAAAAAGAAAGCCCTACACAAAAGAAAAAATGAAAATGTTTGAAAGTGCTGCAAATCAAAATGTCACTACTATTGAGGAAAGTTTGTGCAATCATACAATTTAAGCATGATTGTACAATTTTGAATTTTCTGTTGATAGGTTAGAAAACGAAGATTTTCCAAAACATTTAATCTTGGATTATCAGTAGATAGGTAGAAAATGACATTGGTTCAACAGCCTAATCTAAACCAATAGGAGAAATAAGGAAGAGGTGACAGGTTAGAAATTCAAAGAAAAATGATTTCAGGGTCTGCAAGTCTAAATTCACCCTAAAAAGAAGAAAAAATGTTAGGTTTGTAGTTTGGGTAGGTAGATTTGTTTGAAAAGAGAAGGGAGAAAAATGTAAAGTTCATTCTGTTAGGATGAATCTTAATTCCAAGCATACGAAAAAAGACCACTTTAGCTGTGCATAAAAAACAGCGCTAACAGCAAAGATGGCTACCAATATTCTCAGATATGTAGTTAGGTGATCAAGATAAATTCTGCAAAAATCTAGATCTATGCATTAGAATACATTAAGCAGTAGAAAAAACAAGATTTACTCCATGCATCCAATAGACAAGACAAGAATATGTTGAATGAATTTTGTATTAATGGCACGTGGGAGGAAAACACAGAAGGGTGTTACCAGTTCTCCTCAATGGGATGGGTTCTTGTAAGTCCTCAGCACTTCAAATCTAAAATTCCTCTCTCTTGATGGTGTAGAAAACCTAGACAAAAATGGTAGCAAAATATGACTATGATAGTGGATGAAAGTCAGACCAAAAGTATAGATCCAGAGTGATCTTTAGGCAACAAAAGGTGGTAAATGAATGGGAAAACCCTTCTATTTATAACAAAATATTGAGTTAGTCTAGATATTGGTGCATAGTTAAAATATTATTAACCAAATCAAGATCCAACTTTTATGGAATATTTTATTATATTTGTAGGAGGGAAAAGGAATTTGACTTGGGTCAAATCCCTTTATTTGTAAATAATAAATAAATAAATGATTTATTTATCATTTTAAGGATGCGGTTGAGTAATAATCAAATAAATAATGATTTATTTAATTATTTAAGGGTGATTTAGTCATATTTAACAAAGAATATTATTTAAATAAGGTTTAAATTATTATTCTTAGAAAATAATAAGATAAATAAGGATTTATCTAATTAATTTCCTTGTTTTGGGTTAAATATAACAGGAATATTAATTAAACTATTGTTTAACTAATTATTCCTTGAGGAAAATCAAACAAATGTAGATTTATTTAATATTTCCTCATGGGGTTTCCTGTTTAGACCATAAACAACTTAATAAAGGTGGTTTACTAAGCTATTTTCATAGTGAAAGCAATTTTACTTAGCGTAAAACTGGTCTTACATACTGTAATTGGGTCCATCTAATGATAATAGGTTAGATGACCAAAAAATGTTGTAACACATTTCATGAATAAGCAGCCTCAAAAGTTGCTTGTTGATATTCCTATGATAACATAAGAGAAAGAAGAAGAGGAGAAATCAAAGTGAAAGGAAAAACTGTACTGTAAAGGTACGAGAAGGGGTGTTTTTATTAAATTTGGGACCTTATGATATAATTTGATGTCTACTGTTGGCTGAAGGACAAATTTCTCGATGAAGCCAATGATATCAGCCTGTGGGAGACCCAGTTGCCTCTGTACTCTTTCCCAAGACCCACAGTTGCCCTGAATTCATCTGAAAATGCCAGGCCTACTATGAAATCAATAAGAGGACCATAGTCACCCCAACAGGAGAAATCTTGTTCACCATCAATGCCCAGTCCATTCAGCAAATGATGCAGGCCCCCACACCTAAAAAAACAGTCCCCTTTTCTTATGAATCCCTTAGGGAAATTTATCAGAGAATTGACTTTTCCAGCAGAACCAAAACGCTGCAAATTTTCATGCCAATTGATGCACCTATGCCTATCGAAAACCCACCCTACCCTACATCTATTTTTCCTGAAAGAACCAAGAAAAATTTCACTGTCCTTTCTTATTTATTGGGCTATCACTCTAATTAGTGGGTCTATGAAGTTGTGATAGGGTTTTTGTCCATTCTCTCCTTATAAGATAAGCCCACCATTATGTTTAATTAAGCCCAGTTTTTAGCAGATGCCATTCATAAACAGTTTTTAAGGTTTCACACAGAGGATTTTTTCAAATACACCTCTATGTTAGTGTATTTCGAGTCCAACAAATTTCAGTTTTAGATGGCCAAGGTAAAGGAAGATGATGAGCCTCAATTTATCATCTTCTGTGTAGGTTTTAACCCTGAACAGAAATTATCTACACACGAATCTTATAACAAAAAATAAACAATAGCGAGAGCATAAAAACATAAAATAGATAAACACAAAGATTTTCCCCTAGATCCCAAATCGGGACAAACAGCTTGATTTTTCATTATATTCCTTTTAGTGTTACAACACATATATATACATGCCAAAGCATACATAAAACCTAGTCCATTGACCCTGGATTAGAACATAACCGTAGTTACCTTGACCGGATCTACAAAAATACCAGGGGCCGAAAACCATCATACCCCAAAACCATGTGCAAAACCATGCACAAAACCATGGGCGTGGACCACCCACTAGAAATTAAGGACTAAAAAAAATTCGTTGAGGCATTGCCCCAGACCCCAACAAGGGGCGCTATTGCCCTGCCTCTTACCCCCACGCATGTGATTAGTTATGGAAAGAATATAACACATACCCAACATTCTCCCACTTGTTGTTTTCTTTCCACAGGGGGCCATAGGAGAGCTTAGTGATTGGCCCAATTATTCAACACCCATTGTTTCTCTACACAAAAAGAACTTCTGAGTGCTCACAGACTTTGCCAATGCATCTGCAACATTCTTCAAAGTGTCCACCTTTACTAACAACACCCTTTTAGCCTCAACCATATCTCTAACAAAGTGATATTGAACATCAATGTGCTTTGTCTTTGAATGATAAGCAGGGTTCTTAGCCAAGAAAATTGCACTTTGGCTATCACAGTCTATCCTTATAGCTTGATGTACCAACCCCATACTTGAACACAATCTATGCAACCAAACTGCTTCCTTGCTTGCATGAGTGGCTGCTATGTATTCTGCCTCTGTAGTTGAAAGAGCCACTACAGACTGTCTTTTACTCATCCAACTGACTGCGCCTCCAAATAGGCTAAACATATACCCACTTGTAGATCTTCTTTGGTCCAGATCTCCAGCCCAGTCTGCATCAACAAAACCACGAATGTCCAACATTCTTTCCAATCCTGGTCTTCCCCGGTAGCACAAGCCATAATCACTAGTGCCACGTAAATATCTGAAAACCAGTTTCACTACTGTCCAATGCTCCTTCCCTGGGTTTGACATAAACCTGCTCAATACTCCCACTACATGTGCAATGTCTGGTCGGGTACAGACCATTGCATACATCAGGCTACCCACTACACTTGCATATGGAACACGGGACATATACTCCTCTTCTTCTTGTGTCTTGGGACACTGTTCAGCAGACAGCTTTACACCTACAGGAATAGGAACATTCACCGCTTTACTATCCTGCATATTGAACCTCTGCAATATAGTCTCGACATACTTCCTCTGGTTTAACCAAAGCTTCCTCTTTGCCCGATCTCTCTTAATTTCCATGCCCAAAATATAGTTTGCAGCACCCAGATCCTTCATGTCGAATTTGAAGAACAGTTGGGTCTTCAAATCTTAGATAATTTCTTTGTCATTTCCAATCAACAACATATCATCCACATACAAGACCAGATATATAACACGATCACCAATTAATTTAAAATAAACACAGTGATCCTCCTTGCTTCTGGTGAAGCCAAGTCCTCGTATATAGGTATCAAATTTCTGATACCACATCCTTGGTGACTGTTTTAACCCATACAGAGACTTCTTCAACCTGCATACCAGTTCTTTCTTACCCTTCACCATAAAGCCTTCAGGTTGCTTCATGTATATCTCTTCTTCTAGATCCCCGTGAAGAAATGTTGTCTTCACATCCATCTGTTCTATCTCAAAATCAAATGCAGCAGCAACAGATAAAAGTAATCTAATAGAAGTAACTTTGGCAACAGGAGAAAAAATATCACCAAAATCAATTCCTGGCACCTGGGAATAACCTTTTGCTACCTACCGAGCTTTGTATTTCTCCACCTTGCCTTATACATTCATCTTCTTCTTAAACACCCATTTTCTCCCGATGGGCTTCCTTCCAGCCGGCAACTCCACCAGATCCCATGCCTCATTTTTGTGCAAGGATGCCATTTCATCAACCATGGCCTCCTTCCAGAGTTTTCCATCCTCCGAATATACTTCCTCCCTGACAGTTTTGGGATCATCATCAGCTATAGTTAAAGCAAAATTTGAACAGAAAGCAGATGGACTATACTTTTTTGGTTGTCTTCTTTCCCAAGATGATCTTCTCACAGGTGGATTTTGCAGCTATTGCTCTTCTGAGTCTTCTTCTATTGTAGAGTTTGATTCATCCTCCTTTAGCTCAAACTCTATCTTCTCAGGTTCCTTTGGTATGACTTCATTTTTAACAACATATTTCACCTCTCTAAATACCACATCTCGGTTTTACACAACCTTCCTTGTTTCTGGGTTCCAAAGCTTTTAACCTTTTAAACCATCCTTATACCCAATAAAGATGCACCTTTCAGATTTATTATCCAACTTGGTCCTTTTCTTCTTTGGAACATGTACATATGCATCACATCCAAATACCCTTAGATGTGAAAGAGAGGGTTTCTTAGCAGTCCATACCTCATGTGGAGTCTTATCCTCCAACACTGATGAAGGTGATCTGTTAACCAGATAACATGTAGTCTCCACTGCCTCTGCCCAGAATTCTTGTCCTAACCCGGTACCACTGAGCATGCTTCTTGCCTTTTCCATCAGTGTTATGTTCATTCTTTTTGAAACTCCATTTTTCTGTGGTGTGTATGGAGTATTCTTCTGCCGTGCTATACCACACTTCTTACAAAAATCTTCAAATTCCTTCTTGCAGAGCTCCCCACCATTATCTGTCCTCAACACCTTTATCTTCTTCTCTTTCTGGTTTTCCACTAGAGCCTTAAATTCTTTAAATCTGTCAAAGACTTCAGATTTATTCCTTAAGAAATATATTCATGTATTCCTTGAGAAGTCATCTATGAATGAAACATAGTACACAGACTTTCCCAGTGATGGAACCGAAATAGGTCCAAACACATCACTGTGCACAAGTTCTAATATCTTGTTCGCCCTCTTAGCACCAGAAGGAAAACTCACCCTATTCTGCTTCCCATATACACAATGTTCACAGAAATCAAAATCCAGAGACATACCTTCTACCATACCATTTCCATGCAGTATCCGAAGGCCCTTCTCTCTAATATGTCCAAGACTTTGATGCCATAGCATGGTCTTTTCTCCAGAGACCAGTAGGCTTTCTGCTCCACTTTCAGGAACCACAGAACTGTTACACCCATCAATGACAGTGCTACCTTGTAGCTTGTATAGAGTTCCAATCCAAACTCCCCGCATTAATACTAGTGCTCCCCGAACCATCTTGCAGGTATCTTTCTTGAACACTATTTTTACACCTCTTTGGCCAATGCAGGAATATGCAGAACACCGGGAAGTCTTATAATCCTTCCACCTTGCAGCTTCAACTTGACCTTTCCATTTCCGAAGATTCTGGCCTTCCTATTATCCCCTAGGAAGACATCACCACCATCATATTTCTCATAATCGTAGAACCACTCTCGATGGGGAGTGAAGTGAAAGGATGCACCTAAGTTAATCAACCATGACTCATGATCTACATGTGTATTTGAAGAAGAAGCCAAATACACATCCCCACCTTCATTCGAGGTGGTTTTTAGCTCTGCAGAAGGAGCATCATTAGATCCCTTTCCTTTCTCAGGAGCTTTAGATCTACACTCCCTTTAGTAGTGCCCTTCCTTTCCGCATTTCCATCATACCTTTACAAACTTTTCAGGAGATTTAGATCTCCCACTCGAAACCTTATTCTTGTTTATTTTTCGGGACCTTCCTTGTACAGATAAGGAATCTCCATTCTGGCCCTCCATATTTCTCCGTCTCATTTCCTCCGACAACAAGGCTGAGACAATGTCATCAAAATTCAAGGTAGTTGTATTGCTACCTCTTGCAATAATCTGACTGTCCCACACGTCTGGTAGAGAACACAACAAACTAATGCACTTATCTTCATTTGAGATTTTAATATCAACAGATGATAGCTGACTTACCATAGTATTGAAGGCACTCAGATGCTCTATCACCGAGTCTCCATCCTTCATCCTCAGGTTATACAACTTTTTCCGCAGGAACAACTTACTCACCAGAGACTTAGATTGGTATAAAGTCCCAAGTTTTTCCCACAAATTCTTCGTCGTAGCTTCCCCAGATACATTCAACAATACTGAATCTGAGACACATAATCGCATTATGCTCTTAGCCTTCCGATCCAGTTTATTCCAGTCTTTATCTGACATTACTGTTGGTTTATTACCTGGATCTACCGCGATCCACTGATCTTTATCCACCAGAAGATCCTCCATCTTGAGCTTCCACAACTCAAAACTCTAACCATTAAATTTCTTGATCTCTATCTCTCCGCTGCTTGCCATCTTCTTTCACTGCAATAATCGATCCCACAGATCTCCCACTGAACAGGGTGTACCTCAGGCCCGAGCAAAAAACCCTCAACAACAAAGGCATCCCCTTGAAGCCGAAATAGCTTTGATACCAAATGTAGGTTTTAACCCTGAACAGAAATTATCTACACATGAATCTTATAAAAGAAAATAAACAATAGCAAGGGCATAAAAACATAAAACAGATAAACACAGAGATTTTCCCCTGGATCCCAAATCGGGACGACCAACTTGATTTTTAATTATATTCCTTTTAGTGTTACAACACATATATATACATGCCGAAGCATACATAAACCCTAATCCATTGATCCTACATTAGAACATAACCATAGTTCCCTTGATCGGATCTACAAAAATACTAAGGGTCAAAAACCATCATACCCCAAAACCATGTGCAAAACCATGCACAAAACCATGGGCGTGAACCGCCCACCGAAAATTAAGGACCAAAAAATTTTCATCGAGGCGCTACCCTGGACCCCGACAGGGGGGGCGGCATTGCACCCAGCGCAAAGTGGGGGCTATCTCCCCCTCTCTTACCCCACCGCGCGTCATTATTCGTGGAAAGATAATAACACATTCCCAACATTCTAGACCACCCTACTATTTAAAGAACAAAATAACTATACATATAAGGACTTTGTGGCTTCTTTTGTGCCTCCAGCCATCAGCACACTCAACAGTGCAGTAGAGCCCAAAATAAGTAAAGAGATCATGAAAACCATGCAGGTAACAAAGAAGGTGAAGACAATAGATTGGTACTTGTACCAAAATTACAGAGAGATTCAAGTTTATGGAAGTGAGCTAGCCCCTTACAAATTGCCAAATTTCCTCTCTATGAGGGTCTTTGCATTGGAGTACATAAGGCAGATGATAGATGCAGGTGAGCTCCATTTTATTTCTGCAAAGAAGAAGGCTCAGTTCAAAATCAAGACACAAGTTGGGCCTTCCATCTGCAACAGTAGAGCAGTAGGGGAGGAGGCATATAATTTACTGAAGGGAATGGGTTTCAATCACAATTTCACTTGGTCTTATGACCCTAGAGGAATTATCTCCAAGAAAAGGGTGGAAAACAGATCCACACCCTATACTCATACACACAGACCTTCAATTGAACAGTATGCTAATCACATAGAATGGGTGGCCAACACCCTCCAAGAAGATGAAGAACAGATGATCTCACTGTTATGTAGGTAAATCCTCACTGTGGACAGATATGATCCCTCTAGCCCTAGGGTGGGTCTAGTAACAAGGAATCATGCTAAGGTGTAGGTTCCTAGATATTCGAATGAAAAAAGATGAGGTAAGATAGCCTACCTGTGGTCCAATGCAGTTGTCGGCAATCATAGTGGTGATGAGAACTGCTCGCTCCCGATTCGGAAGGTCAAAATCCCTTCTCTTATCATGCTTGGACAGCTGCACAAAGATCAGAAAACGAAAACCACATCCCACATACTAATTTCATCCAAAATATACTAGTCAGTCAGAGAAGACTAGCATATTTCATTTGATAAAGATAAAACACAAGACAGGAGCCAAACAATAGTCACTTATATTAATAGGTAGAAAGAAGAGATATAACCATTCTCTGACATTGTGGTCTCCTCCAGTGGGGCTCAGGTGAAGCATGTATCAAAGCTCGTCGGGGAATTCATACGAGACAAGGGACCTCTCAAAGGATTTCTCCTTGTTCTACCTTCTCAATAACTCAGTTATTCAACTATATCTTAGTGTTTCAAGTTTAACACTTCAGCTGTATAATTCTCTTTTTTCAACTTCAGCTACAGCTATTTTTCATAAAGAGAGAAGGCTTGTTTATATAGAGGAAAAGGAGGAGGTTGGGATCCCTACAAAGGTGGAATGGAGGCCTATCCTTTAGGAGTGTTCCAAGGGAGGTGGAAACTACTAACTAAAGGAGGAGGCCCGTGGTTGTTTCAGTTCAACCAATCCCAATGACTCATCCCCGAGGTGGTTGGAATGGAACCTCTGCCTCTATTTTAAAAAACATTTCATAAATATCTTGGCATGGGCATTACATTGGGACAGAGTGCCAAGTGGCATGGGCTTAGTGAAAAATTCCCAAGTCAGTGCGAGGAGGTAAAGGGCTACTTGCGCCAAGGAAAAAATAGGGATTTTTACAGCCCTGCTTAGGGAAATGTCAAGAAGAAGAATGTTTCCTTCATAAAAAGGGATGCAAGGATGTTATTTTCAAAGTATGACACTGTGCATTGGTCACAGAAACCACCCTCCAATGTGCGATTTTGGGATTACAGGGACAGTGACAAAATGTTGTGTAACATATGCCCGCTAAAGCATGAGATCTGAGGGAGAGGGAGGGGTGAAATGCTTTATGAGAACGTGTTCCAACCAAACACCATTGTCGGAAAACCTGAAATTAAAAATACAACTGATATCTCTGATACATAAACATGTGGCATGGGTGCAGCCATCCATAATAGAGTATATAAAAACTAAGATCTAGGTATGGATGTAGCCATCCAGTATTAAAGATCAACAATAGACTCAGGTATGGTCGCAACCATCCAATTGAAGTGTCATGCAATAAGTCTCTCCGCTGCTTGCCATCTTCTTTCACCGCAATAATTGATCCCACAGATCTCCCACTGAACAGGGTGTACCTCAGGCCCGAGCAAAAAACCCTCAACAACAAAGGCGTCCCCTTGAAGCCGAAATAGCTTTGATACCAAATGTAGGTTTTAACCCTGAACAGAAATTATCTACACATGAATCTTATAAAAGAAAATAAACAATAGCAAGGGCATAAAAACATAAAACAGATAAACACAGAGATTTTCCCCTGGATCCCAAATCGGGACGACCAACTTGATTTTTCATTATATTCCTTTTAGTGTTACAACACATATATATATACATGCCGAAGCATACATAAACCCCAATCCATTAACCATGGATTAGAACATAACCGTAGTTCCCTTGACCAGATCTACAAAATACCAGGTGCCAAAAACCATCATGCCCTAAAACCATGTGCAAATCTATGCACAAAACCATGGGCGGGTCCGCCCACTGAAAAATAAGGACCAAATTTTTTTCCCGGGGGGTAACCCTCCTACTGCGCCCGACACAACGTATAAGGGGGGCTGCCGCCCCCCCCCCCCCGTGACCCCCCCATTTCACCCATCGCAAAGTGGGGGCTATCTCCCCCCCCACCTCACCGCGCGATTATTCGTGGAAAGATAATAACACATTCCCAACATTCTAGACCACCCTACTATTTAAAGAACAAAATAACTATACATATAAGGACTTTGTGGCTTCTTTTGTGCCTCCAGCCATTAGCACACTCAACAGTGCAGTAGAGCCCAAAATAAGTAAAGAGATCACGAAAACCATGCAGCTAACAAAGAAGGTGAAGACAATAGATTGGTACTTGTACCAAAATTACAGAGAGATTCAAGTTTATGGAAGTGAGCTAGCCCCTTACAAATTGCCAAATTTCCTCTCTATGAGGGTCTTTGCATTGGAGTACATAAGGCAGATGATAGATGCAGGTGAGCTCCATTTTATTTCTGCAAAGAAGAAGGCTCAGTTCAAAATCAAGACACAAGTTGGGCCTTCCATCTGCAACAGTAGAGCAGTAGGGGAGGAGGCATATAATTTACTGAAGGGAATGGGTTTCAATCACAATTTCACTTGGTCTTATGACCCTAGAGGAATTATCTCCAAGAAAAGGGTGGAAAACAGATCCACACCCTATACTCATACACACAGACCTTCAATTGAACAGTATGCTAATCACATAGAATGGGTGGCCAACACCCTCCAAGAAGATGAAGAACAGATGATCTCATTGTTATGTAGGTAAATCCTCTCTGTGGACAGAGATGATCCCTCTAGCCCTAGGGTGGGTCTAGTAACAAGGAATCATGCTAAGGTGTAGGTTCCTAGATATTCGAATGAAAAAATATGAGGTAAGATAGCCTACCTATGGTCCAATGCAGTTGTCGGCAATCATAGTGGTGATGAGAACTGCTCGCTCCTGATTCGGAAGGTCAAAATCCCTTCTCTTATCATGCTTGGACAGCTGCACAAAGATCAGAAAACAAAAACCACATCCCACATACTAATTTCATCCAAAATATACTAGTCAGTCAGAGAAGACTAGCATATTTCATTCGATAAAGATAAAACACAAGACAGGAGCCAAACAATAGTCACTTATATTAACAGGTAGAAAGAAGAGATACAACCATACTCTGACATTGTGGTCTCCTCCAGCGGGGCTCAGGTGAAGCATGTATCAAATCTCGTCGGGGAATTCAGACGAGACAAGGGACCTCTCAAAGGATTTCTCCTTGTTCTACCTTCTCAATAACTCAGTTATTCAACTATATCTTAGTGTTTCAAGTTCAACACTTCAGCTGTATAATTCTCTTTTTTTAGCTTCAGCTATAGCTATTTTTCATAAAGAGAGAAGGCTTGTTTATATAGAGGCAAAGGAGGAGGTTGGGATCCCTACAAAGGTGGAATGGAGGCCTATCCTTTAGGAGTGTTCCAAGGGAGGTGGAAACTACTAACTAAGGGAGGAGGCCCGTGGTTGTTTCAGTTCAACCAATCCCAATGACTCATCCCCGAGGTGGTTGGAATGGAACCTCTGCCTCTATTTTAAAAAACATTTCATAAATATCTTGGCATGGGCATCACATTGGGACAGAGTGCCAAGTGGCATGGGCTTAGTGAAAAATTCCCAAGTCAGTGCGAGGAGGTAAAGGGCTACTTGCGCCAAGGAAAAAATAGGGATTTTTACAGCTCTGATTAGGGAAATGTAAAGAAGAAGAATGTTTCCTTCATCAAAAGGGATGCAAGGATGTTATTTTCAAAGTATGACACTGTGCATTGGTCACAGAAACCACCCTCCAATGTGCGAGTTTGGGATTACAGGGATAGTGACAAAATGTTGTGTAACATATGCCCGCTAAAGCATGAGATCTGAGGGAGAGGGAGGGGTGAAATGCTTTATGAGAACATGTTCCAACCAAACACCATTGTCGGAAAACCTGCAATTACAAATACAACTGATATCTCTGATACATAAACTTGTGGCATGGGTGCAGCCATCCATAATAGAGTATATAAAAACTAAGATCTAGGTATGGATGTAGCCATCCAGTATTAAAGATAAACAATAGACTCAGGTATGGTCGCAGCCATCCAATTGAAGTGTCATGCAATAAGTCATGATAATCCACAAAAAACCCGCAACCTGGATTTTATCAGATAAAATCCAGGGTCTTGCGTTGCATCTCGACCCGAACAAGTATAATTTCTAGCATGCGAATGTATGAGCTGAAGTTGAACATGCAAGAAAATCGTCTGATTACCAGCTAATGATGAAAGTTGTTAATAGACACGAGAGGAACCACCAATAATGAAAATGGCTCTCAAGGTAGGAAATGTAAAATCCATGGAATGTGAACAATTATCTGGCGTTGAACACCCATGGAGTCAGTCGATCAAAGGCCAATGATGTGGACCTTGTGTCGAATGCGAAGAACCTGCCATTAAGGCATTCAGGCTCCAAGGTACCATAATGAAGTCTCTAGATCAGATTCTTGGATAATGAGCTAAAGTCGACAGGAAGTGGCTTGGTCAAAGGAGGGCCATAATGTTTCCCACATCATCGACATGAGACAGAGGAATATGATGTTTTTGAATCAGGACCAACAGAGAATCAGAGGGAGGTTGAAAACTTCATAGGAAAAATTCTCTTGAACATATCAACAGCACGACATTGGATTTGGTAGTATTTTACATCAAAGGATCTGAGGTCATGATGACATGGCAAAGAGCGAGTGAGAGGTCAAAAAAGACTACCCAAACCCATGGAGGCAAACATGACGAAATGAGATGTCCCCAACCTGAAACGAATGTAGACAAATGCCATGTTCGTTCTATTTTCCCCCACCATTTCTAGCGAGTACCCAAATTATTTTTGAAAAAAAGCTTGAAGGGGATAGCACATGCTTGTGCTATAATTTTTTCCTTTGGAAAAATCCATCCTAGTACATTTTACGAGCCCTAGGAAGGAGGAACTCGAATAACGTCATGGTGACGAAGTCCGATTTCATCAAGGTTTAACGAGTCTTACAAAGGGATATCTCGACATCGTTTCATGTTTAGAGAGTTTGGAAAGAAAGCAGAAAGGAAAAATCCAGCAGTCCCTTTTCGTAGGTAGTCTCACAGATCCAAAAAGGTAGAAAATTGTGTCTAAGAGAACCTCTTAGTCACGATAGGCTAAGGTATTCCTTTTTCGTAAATAATCTATCCCAGCCCAAAAAGGGTTAAATGTATACAGGGTAGATATCGTTTCATAGCCATTCAACGAGTTCAAAGCGACAAGAATCTTGACAATATTTTCAATTTTAGAGAGTCAGAAAAGAGCTGAAAGATGACTCCAGTAGTGAATTTTTCATGTTTTTACCAAGTCTAAAAAAGTATAAAATATAACTCGTCACTTCATCCTTGTCACATGAAAACCTGTTGCTGGACAATAGACATGTATAAAACCCATTTTTCGAAAATAATATCATAAATAATTGAAAAACATGCCTTAAAACCTAATTAGGGTTGTGAAAAAGTTATAAAATGCCAAAAATAGTAAAAACAAATACTTTTCACTTTTTACCTCTTGTGGAGCAATTTTTTACCCATTTTACTGTGCAACCTTGTGCAACTGATAGCGTCCAATCCAGTACATCAATTGAAAATCCATCAACTCTAGGTAAGAGCTGAGATCCTTCTTGTCATTTTAAGCTATTCCTTTCTTCTTGCATTTGTCAATTTTGAACTTGGGGGAAAAAATTGTAAAATTTAGCGTTGCGTGGTCAGCGTGGGTTTCAGGCATGGAGACACACCGACCACCCTATTTTTAACATTAGGGCATGCCCATTAGAGCGACTGTTTAAGAAACAGTCATGCCAATGGCGCAACACAATTTCAAGCAATAATACTCACCAAATGTCCCAATTATTTAAAAATTCAAGGATAAATATTGACTAATACCACTTGTATGTGCGTTTGCAGGTAGAAAAGAGAAAAATGGTCATTGAATGGAAAGAATGGGAACATAGTGAAGAATATGAATTAGCCATGGAAAATGAGGGAGTTATGGAAGCCCTTAGGAACTGTGGTTTGAAAAAATTATTCCTCACACCATGTCTCCGAGCCCAACCGGAATTGCTACAATCTCTTATCAGTATATGGGACGAAAATCAAGAGAAGTTAATCCTATGGGATAAAGAACTTGAGATTAATGTTTCCGATGTGCACTTCATCACAGGATTATCATGGAGAGGTGTAGCACCACTCCTAATCGGCACTTGGCCCTGCATGGAAAACGTGTCCATAGTGATAGACAGGGTATGTCGAGGAGTGCAGAAAGGAACTAGTAGTGGGAAATTTGATATGCAAACTATCCTAGATTTGACACTACGCGTGGTATTTCACACCACCACACGTGCTGCGAGATTGCAAGCACCACATGAAGCAACAAATACACAGTTTCCTGTTGCTGTGCACTGCATGGCTCCGACCCTCTACAACTGGGAGAGGCAATGACCATCAACATGAAGCGCCAATTAACCAAATGCAAGAAAACAAAACTGAAACAATTTGGTTATGGATCCATCCTGGTATCGTTCTTCTTGGAACGATTACTAATTTTTCAGCAACAAGAGGTCATATTTTTGAATCCACCAGCAAGAGAACCACGAATGGCTCGATGGGCAGCACTAATGCCAAGGGCAGGGGGCAGCCAACAAATGTCTTGGAGGCAGGAATTTTTTGATTGGCTCCATCGACAACTGATTGTCTTGGAGGATTAGCCCTACTCTGGCACAAAGTTCATTGATGACCTGGACCTCCCACTCCCGGAGGGAGAAGATTGGGATGAAGATTTGGGTAAGACTCAATTTTTGAATTTTATGAGTATTATGATTTTTTTTTTTCATGTATGTTCTTACATTAAATCCATGTGATGGAGATGTTGGCCCAGAGAGGTCTGCTGGCATGTCACCAATATCGAAGCAAATCCCTCGCGATTTCAACTCTCAAGGTGAGGGCGGGGAGGAAGATGAGATAGTACACAACCTAGAGGGGAACACCCAAGGAGTCCCAGATTATGCATGTTTTGATGATGTTCCTCGCACCTATTAGAGACACACTATAGGAGTGCCCAGCCGGATTCACTGCTTACTGAGGTGGCTAGTACGGGCCGTGACATGTTATCAGGAGCATCATGCTGATTAGACACCTAGTTTTATTTTATTTGCATATTTTTGTGATACATGATGTGTCAGGATGTAACAGAAACATATACATATTTTTTGACGTTATGATGCACACAGTTGCAAACATACGATATATATATATATATATATATATATATATATATATATATATATATATATATATATATATACATCTATTTCCTTACATGGATATTTTTTATATATGATGATGCTTTTAAAAATTATGCAAATGTATATTTAATACAATTTTATCTAATCTATCAATAATCTGCATAATAAGTAATGACCCAAAAGAAAGGAAAACATTCACAAATCACATAAAAGTCAAAATATTTCATTTTTACGCAAGCTTGAAAACAAAAGTAAACTATGCTTGATATTGGTTTCATGTTTACATAAGCTTGAAACAAAAGTAAACTATGCTTGGAAAAAATGGGCATGCCCCCAGCATGGTGACTCAATTCGAGGTACATTCCCCCCAAGATTCAGTCCATATGTAATGAAAAAAAATCAGATAGAGTGAATATTCAAGTTACGAGATCACAGAAAGACTCGACTGGGATTTTACGAGATCAAAGAAAGACTCGAATTGAACAGGAACATGTTTCATTGTTTTAACGAGGTTGACACATTAAAATAACTAACCTCGAAACTAATTCATTTTTGAACGAGGTTGACATAGAAGACGAACTATCCTCGGGACACCTTGTTTCATTTTGTAAGGAACTTGAAACAAGACAAGGAACTGTGCTCCGACAACCTTGTTTCATTTTTTAGGGAGCTTGGTACAAGAAAATAAACTATGCACCGAAGAGCTTGTTTCATTTTTTAAGGAGCTTGACACAAGAAAATGAACTATGCTCTCAGGACCTTATCATGTCGAATAAGAGGTCATGGATTGCAAGAGGTTCACATCTGAAGGGAGAACAACATCTTGAAAATCAGGACCCAATGCCCCCAGAACACGATGCACAATGGCACTATCACTGAATGCAGGCACAAGACAGGTAGCCACATAATTAACCCGTGGCAGGGAAGATAAAACTAGCGGATAAAGACCCAGAAGGGATGATGGTGGAACAGAGGTCACATGAAGACCAAAGAATGAAAGTTGATCGATGGTCATGATCCGACCTTTGTGTGGAAAATAAATCACATGAAAGAGGGAAGAGACAATCGCTCCCATGACATAAGTATAGTCACGGCCCAAGATTAAATTGAAATCCAAGGGGCCTGGAACAACCATTACGTCTATATAGATGGTTTTTCCTCCCAAAGTAACATGCAACTTCAGAAATATTCCTAACAGTTGACTGGTTCCTCTGTTAAAAGCCAACAGATTCTACGTAACAGGCATAAGCGGTGGAGAACCAAAAGCTTGCCAAGTAGTGGAAGAAAGAATACTAACAGACGCGCCTTCATCTATAATGGTGTTAGGTATGACCAGATCAAAGGTCTGTACCGTTATCTCAAAAGGCACATAAGAAGGAAAGCGGTATCTTGCAAATCGACTCCAATCGAAGGAAGTGACCAAACTGATCGGAGGGGGTACCATCGAACTGAGATGGTCTTCCCCCGATGTTACCAGAGCAAGAGGAGCATCCTCCGAAACTTCCATCACAGGATTAGGAGGAGCAGCTTCTTGAACTACAAGGATGGAAGAATCTTTCTCCAAGTCTGAAGAATCCGAAGAAACAAGAAGAACATGAGGGGTATGAGATCCACTCTCGACGGAAAAGACCTGATGAACCATAGGCGAGATCAACTTGACCGATTCCACGTCCAATGGTTGGTCGAGAACGGATTCCTGAATTTTAATTTCCGGGGGAGTGGGATCGACTAAGGATGAATCTTGACCAATTTTTGAATCAACTAGCAAAGGACTCAAAGAAAGCTTCTGGTAACCAGCTGGAAGGCAGGGTGCAGAAATAGTAGGGGTGCCCAACACTCTTGTGGCTTCATCCATATACGGACAAAGGTGAATGGGATGATGCCCTTCACACAAATTACAGGGATTGGTAATCTTACCCTGTTTCTTATGAGTCTTATTAGAACTAGTCTAAGATGTGCTACCAATATGACTTCCAGAAGCTAAAGACAACGGTGGACGACCATCAGACTATACATTAAGTACCTTGGTAATGCCAGGGTAGTCTCAAAGAAGGTGGTCACCTTTGCACAAAATGCAAGGGAATTTGAATTTCCATGGAAGGTTGGATGGTTTCTCAAGGGAAGGTTCCTTAAGCACAATAGCTGCAGCATTAGTCTCTCGCTTATCTAACTTCTTCTTCTTAGCCACCCGGATACTAGAATCCAAACTTTCACCAGGCGAAGTAGAAGAGGAGGACGAAGAAATAAGTGAAGAAGGGGAGAGGTCCACCTTGGAATCAACATGGTGTTGTTTAGGTGGAGGTGATGGTTGAACAAAGATCGGGGCATTCGAGACCACTGAGGTAAAAAAAAACCACATGGGAAAACCAACAGTTAACCTTGGAAGATACAACGTTGCCATATAAGGAGCACCAACATTCCCAAAAGAAGGAAAACAACCAGGATTCCCTTCGGAGGGGATCCCTTGGTTGGTAAAATCTGGGAACGTTTCCATCGTAAATAATTATAAAATAAAGAACTAAGGAAAGTAACTTTAACCAGGAATATTTCGTGGGTAGTTAATTTTAAGACACTGAAACTAAACTTTGTTGTTTCATGTTTTAAGATTCAAGAAACGGGAAAAATATGACTCTAGTCACTTTCAATGTTGAACGAGCACAAAATGACAAGTGCTCGATGATATTTTCAAATTTAAGGAGTCAGTAAAGATAAAAAATGACTGGTCAGGTAATCTAAGCAAGAGGGTATGCTAGGTTTCCGTGAACAGCCATATACACCTTGGTGATCAAATGAAAGAGAAATGACCAAGGACTTAATGTACGTGCAGGTAGTATCCCTGAATGTTGTGTTCAGTGTATCATGGCTACAGGGCGGCAGACTCGACTTCCTATGGATAAAAGGATTGCAACCTAGAGGGGTCTCCCTTTATATACTCGACGGTATGGGGAGCGCATGTTCATACTAGCACTATCTGAAGCTAGATGGCGAATGAGAGCTACTAGGCTTTAAGACGCTAGAACACATCTCTAACTTAGACCACTAGAATATTTCGGTAGGTTTCAATGTTGCCTTAGGTTAATTGAAATAAATTTTAACTTTGATCTTGGATTAAGTTTCAATTTCCAGGCCTTGTCGCATGTCAGATCTGAAATCTTCCTAAATGCAAAACTATATGCAGAAGGATACCACTTTCTTTCAATGAAATCTATCTACGAGAAGGAAAGAAAATTTTCAAGCAATAGCGAATACTGAAATCATGCGAAAAAATCCACTAATGCATCTAATGTAATCTACAGAAAACAAAAACTCTTTCCTAGCCTATGCAATGAAAATTAAGCGAGGGAATGTTTCATTTTCAAAGAAAAAAGAATGAAATATTTTGTTTTTTTAATGCAATAGAGCAAACAAGCACTAAATGAAATGAAAAATTAAACTAAATACTAGCTTGAGAGAGTGAATACAAGAGTTGAAATGGAATGACTCCTCCAACATAAAACAAACACAACAATACTCAAACCAATGCTACAAACTTTTCAAATCAAAGAGAAATCTCCAAAATGACCCATGCAAGCAATGTAATCAGTGCTTGGAGTAAGAGGAAGAAAAATCAAACAAGCAAGGCAATGATCATTCGACCAATTAACATACTCGACAGGAACATAGAGACCAAGAGCAATTAAACAGGGAACAAATTCGATATCTATCAAGAAACTCGATCTCCAAACAGAAGGCTCAGTGCACCAAGGCACTCAGAAACCCTAAGACCTCAAGTCACACTGATAAGAATTGGACAAAAAACTGAAGAAAATGAGCCTCCAGCAATCAAAGACAGTCCAAAACACTTCAATTACTCTCAAGAATAAACTAGAAACAAGTACAATCAACCAAAAACTCATGAGAAGCTTACACCCAAAAAACTTGCATGGGTCGGCGTGACTATGAGGCAGTATTCACCGCCAAACAGGTGATGGAGCAAGTGCTACAAAAGAAACATGCACCAATCGGCGTGACTATTCAAGGGAAAAGCACGCCAAGCCAGTTAACCAATGAAAAGGGAAAAAATCAAGAGAGAAGAGGTCAATCTTGACACTTTGGGGCTGAACAAGGGTTTGAAGCACAGTTAAACAACCAGAAAAGTAAACAACAATACCAAAAACCCAAACAATGACCCAACAAGATCAAAGACAAACTCACACTGATCCCCAACGGAGTCACCAACTTGTTATGTAGGTAAATCCTCTCTGCGGACAGGGATGATCCCTCTAACCCTAGGGTGGGTCTAGTAACAAGGAATCATGCTAAGGTGTAGGTTCCTAGATATCCGAATGAAAAATACGCGATAAGATAGCCTACCTATGGTCCAATGTAGTTGTCGACAATCGTAGTGGTGATGAGAACTGCTCGCTCCCGATTCGGAAAGTCACAATCCCTTTGCTTATCACACTTGGACACCTACACAAAGATTAGAAAATGAAAACCACATCCCACATACTAATTTCATCCAAAATCTACTAGTCAGTCAGAGAAGACTAGCATATTGCATTCGATAAAGATAAAACATAAGACGGGAACCAGAAAATAGTCACTTATATTAATAGGTAGAAAGAAGAGATACAGCCATGCTCTGAAGTTGCGGTCTCCTCCAGCGGGGCTCGGGTGAAGCATGTCTCAAAGCTCGTCAGGGAATTTGGAAGGGATAAGGGACATCTCGATGGATTTCTCCTTGTTCTACCTTCTCAATAACTCAGTTATTCAACTATAGCTTAGTCTTTCAAGTTCAGTACTTTAGCTGTATAATTCACTTTTTTCAGCTTCAGCTACAGCTAGTTTTCATAAAGAGATAAGGCTTGTTTATATAGAGGTAAAGGAGGAGGTTGGGATCCCTACAAAGGTGGAAGGGAGTCCTATCCTTTAGGAGTGTTCCAAGGGAGGTGGAAACTACTAACTAAAGGAGGAGGCCCGTGGTTGTTTCATTTCAACCACTCCCAGTGACTCATCCCCGAGGTGGTTGGAATGGAACCTCTGCCTCTATTTTTAAAAAATATTTCATAAATAGCTTGGCGCGGGCATCACACTGGGATAGAGTGCCAAGTGGCGTGGGCTTAGTGTAAAATTCCTAGGTTGGCGCGAGGAGGTAAAGGGCTACTCACACCAAGGCAAAAATAAGGATTTTTACAGCTCTGCTTAGGGAAATGTCAACAAGAATAATGTTTCCTTCATCAAAAGGGATGCAAGGATGTTATTTGCAAATCATGACACTGTGCATTGGTCACAGAAATGACCCTCCAATGTGCGAGATGGGGATTGCAGGGACAGTGAAAAAATGTTGTGTAACACTCCACTTTTGGTATTCAGACCCCAAGACCATAGGAAAGGTGGAATGTAGAAGAAAAATAATACAAAGGGAAAGAAAAAGGGAAGGAGATAGGGAGAAAGAGGCCAAGAGAGGATCAGTCACCTTCGGTGACTAATACCTCTAGAAAATATTTCAAGCTAAAATATATGAAAAGGGCCCGAATTCATATGGATATCGACCAAGGAGGTGAATCATAGAAGAAAACAGTGAGTCACATCATGGATACCACTAAGTCATCATCAGTAACTGGGGATACAATGACATCACCTACATCATCAACCACAGTATCTGCTCAGCAACAAGGTCTACAAGCATCTGCTTCCAGACCTATCATAGAAGGCCAAGAGAAGTATGTCTTTAAGGTATTCAAAGAGATAAATTTGAAGAATGAGGTGCTGAAGAGACATACATACAATAAATTCTGGAAGCAGACCTCAAGTTCACAAAGTAGGCTCCTATCTACTTTTTACACTGAAAAAGGGCAGATGTAGATGGAATTCCTAGAAGCTTTGGTCCCACATCCTCAAGGACTAGGAAATTATAAGAAAGCATCATTCGAGTTCAGTGCTAAGGACATCCATCCTATTGACCAGATGGAATTGCACAAGTAGATCGGGGAGATGGTAACCTCAACATTGACAAGTACTGCCATGAGATTTTCAAAACTACAGGTGTCTTTATCCAGCACCCAATCATAGCTCAAGATGGAGAGGATATCTTCCATGGCTAGAGACTCTAGGATCAAGACTTTAGAAGACATAATAGTGAGGCTTGGGCATGATCCAAACAATTTTCAAGTTGTGGACGAGCTGTTGAAGAAAAATAATGTAGACATAGCAGCCCTTAGGAAACAGCTCAAGATGCCAGTGACAGAAGACCCCTTAGCTAAGGGCATTGAGGAAGATGAGACATAGAAGGCAGGATTGATGAAGCTAGTTATTGAACAGTCTACCCAAATAAAAAATATGGAGACCAATATGGAAAAGATACTGAAGGAAAAATAAGAAACAAATCAAGGGACATTCATCCCATTAGAAGTTGTCCCTATCTCATCGATTCCATAAACTATTCCAGCAACTACTAGAGCATCCTTTGGGACAGATCAGTTTTCCAAAGCTATGGAGAGCATGACCTTGCAATCATAGGAGATAAAGAAGTTGGAGGAAAAAATTGGTATCTTGAGGGATCAAAAGGCCAGATTAGAAACTACCCATGAGATAGCCAAGAAGTAGATAAAAAGGTTGGAGAAGGCAGAAAATGATTTTTCTTCCAACAACATATTAGGACAAATGAAGCTAATAGTTTGGGGAAATATTATAGAGATAGTGGATGGAATGCGGCATTCCATCCACATTATTTTGAAAATAAGGAGATATTTGACAAATACAAGGTGGCTATTAAGAAAGCAACTCAAGAGTTGGGGGATATGTCAATAACAACCCCCAAAATCATAAAATTCTTGAATTCCAAGACTAGTTTTGAGCTATAAGAGATAGATGTGCAGGACAAAGAAATAAACATATTGGAGGTAAGAAGGGTCCTCACTAAGAGGAATTTAATGAGGCAACAGGAGGAGAAGCGTCATGAATTGGACATGACCATTGGAAGATTCTTAAACAAGATTGAGCCTCTAAGGGTAAATGGACTTCCCTCACTATATGTAATCAACAACAAGATGATCCAAAAGGGAGATTACATGACCAAGCTCAGGGAAGCAGCTCAGGATACCACTAAATTTTCCAACATTAAAGGAAATGTGACTCGAAGGGTTGTCTAGGATCTTCTAAGCAATGATATTTTCATTCAACATGAGCTTAAGCATGTTTTTCTCACCAGACCTACCTTCAACAAATACAAAGAGGTGGATGAAGTGTATAGACAAGTCACAGGTATGATAATTTCAAATAAGAAGGAATGGGGAAAATTGTGCATGTACCAGGACTAAAAGGGAATGATGGACACGTCAGAATAGCTACTGATCGATCTGAAAAGATAGCATCACGTCATATTTAATATTCTAGTGGCAGTGACCCAAAAAGCAGAGCCAGATGCAAGGGCCACTATTGTTTCCTCTTCGTGACCATCTCATCCACATTCAGTCTACTTTTTGGTTTACAAAGATTTTCCAAAGTTAATGTTACATTCGATGTTTTTCTTGAGATATTTTTTGTTCGGGTCTTTCATGACCACAATTGCCAAGTTTTAATTAAATTTGTAGTTAATGTAGATTTCCAAAGTAGATCAGGAAACCAGCATAGTTTTAGTTAAATACTGCTTGTATTTTCATTATCAAGGGTTGGACCTTGTTAGACTCTACGTTGTAAAAGATCATTGTTTTGGAGCACTGTAGTTTTTTTCGGGCATCAATAATAAGAGACCGTTCACATGATTCTTGAGCTATGTTAATGGTGATGTTTTTTCCTTTGTGTTAATGTTTTTCCACTTTTATTTCATGCTGTGCATCAATTTATTTGATTGAAAAACAAAAAATTTAGATTAAGATTTGCTGAGAGAGCACCTTAATTATGTCTATTTTTTTTATCTTAATGTTTTCTTCCGGATTATATTTAAATAATTCTTAACTTCTCTTTAGCTATTACTAAACTCACTGCTTTATTTCATCTCATATTCACACTGCCAGTAAGATCCAGTCTACATAGTTAGTTTGCCCTGTGAATGCCTTTGAAAAGTTGATGCACATTCAACACTTTTCACTCCATAGCCCACTAGATTAAGTTTCATAGCTCTATCCGTCCAACCACACAATCAATCAAAACAAAAAACCCTCATAATTTCTATAACTAGCCTAATATCAACATTTATAATCATCAAGTCAAATCATAAAAAATAGAGAGAGACCTTTTTGAGTCTAGGAAGGCTAGGTCCTAGACTCCAAAGTGGTTTGATGTTGTCCTCTATCATTTATTCTTTCCAATCTTATGAAATATAGGGCCACAACATTTCCGAAGCTTTTGTAATGCATGTATAAGGGCTAGGGAAGTTTTTTCTTCGGGTTCATATCTTAAGGAGGGGCCTGATAATTTCTTACTGACGTAATAAATTACGTTTTATTTACCAAAAGGATTATCTTGGACTAACACCCCGGCTATGGAGGTTTCTGATGCTGACATGTATAGGGTGTAATATTTGTCACAATTTGGTGGGTTGATCAATGGGGCTGAAGAAAATGTGTCTTTTAGTGCCTCAACCAACTGTCGGGCTTGATCATCCCATTTAAACGGGAAATCCTGATGGAGCAGGCGTAGGAATCCTTGTGCACAAGTGGCATAATCTAGGACAAAGCGCCTCAAAAAATTGGCTTTGCCCTGCAAAATTCAGAGTTTCTTGAGGGTTTTTGTAATATTCCAAATTTGACATCAGCTAATTGGAATATTAGAGTTCTTACTTTTCTTATTTAGTCAAGTAAATAAAAGGGTGGAGGGACCCATAAACCCAATAGATGAATAAAATGCACTTATGTTGTGTGAATGTGGGTTAGTTAGGTAACGGATCAACATTATGGAGTATTGGATCAGCTTATTGATGAAGGAAGAGTGGAGATCATAAAGAAATAATCAGGAAGATGATGGAGATAGTGGAGGAATAATGATGAAGTGATGGAGGAAGTGGTGCATTAAATGTGCACATGATGGAGGGAGTGGAGAGTAATTGCAGAGATGATGGAGATCATGGAGGATAACGCAGTATTTATGGAGGCCAGTAGCCACACATGCAGCACAGTAATTAGGTTGGCCAAGGCTAGGGAAGGCTCACAAGCAATAAAGGAAGATGAGGGCAGCCATAGAAGGCATTTTGGATATTCATATTGTATTGTCGTTTACAATATTTCTTTGCACGCTTCAGTTGTTTAGCTAAGTCTGCAGTGTTGTTTAGCACATGTGTGTCTCTAAGCAAAGATCCCACCCTTATCCATGGGTTAATTCGAGTGCCTACTCTAGAAATGTTTCTTGAGCATCCATTCATCATCCAGCAACTGTGCCACATTTAACCCCTCTCTTCAACACTTACAACTTTACGAATTGCACATTCCTGCCTTAGGGTTTAAGAGGAGGAAGGTAGTTCTCAGTATTTAAGCTGAGAAACCTATGGAGGGATCAACCCTTTACTTTTTGCATCCATTTCAGTCTTTTGAGAGCAGCATTTCTATATCCGACATCAGGCCATCATTCTACTCCTCTATGCAGTAGCAATTCCTTGAGGAATTACGCATTCCAGCAGTGTGGTTTCAGAGGAGGAAGGAAGTTCCAAGTATCTCCGCTTGGAATATTGGGAGGGATCATTCCCAAACTTTTGTGAAATAAATTCCATCAGTTGTGAGTATTATTTCCTCATATAGAAACATGCTACACATTCATCTCTCTTTACAGTGCAATCACTTCAAACAGTTGTCTAGCTCAATAGCTGCAACTTGAGAGGAGGAACTAGATCTCAAGCTTCCAGCTTGGGAATCAGGAGAAGGGGCCAATCCTTCATGCATTGAACTGATTTAGTGTTATTGAAGCTATTTCATCTTTCAGTTCATGACATATATTTGCATACCTATCAGTTATGTATTGCAAGCCCTAGGAGGGTGATTTTCCGAGGTGAGCCAATCCAAAAATCCTTTCTAGGTTATTTTGGGTTTATATCATAGAGTCTGGATTTCAAATCCTGAAATTTTTTTAGATCTGGAAAAACCTTATATACGCACCCCATTTCAGCAAACATTTATATTTCCAGGATTTCCAGCGGGACATCGCAGTAGGGTCTCCAACAAAGCAGTAGTTACACGTGTGTTCTCAGTGAAATGACTTGAGGGACACTCTAGCCATATTTTTTAGCTTGAGTGCTACTATTTTTTAGCAGTGTTGTACTTGTATTCCACATCATGATTAGTAAAATTACTTAGTTGTTCTACCTATTTTTATGGTGTTTACAATTTATTCCCATATTTTTGTAGTTTCCAGTTATTGTTTTTTGTATTACTGTCTTTTCCTATTTTGGGATATTACAGTGGTATCAGAGCAAGATATTTGGCTTAGCCTGTGGGCACTACATTTCATGACACCAGAAGAAGAAGCAAAAAAAGAATAGGTATACAATGGTGGAGGGATTGAGTTTTTCGACACTTATCTTCAGATCTATCCTGAATCTCACCATAGAGATTAAAGAAATGGGAAGGGAAAGGAAAAGGGAAAACTCAAGGGGGCTTCGGAATGGGGAAGGCCTAAGCACTTCCTGTCAGTAGCATAAGCAACCAGCGGTGCAAAAAGTTCTACAACACTCTACTATGTCCTCTTCCCTTGTAGAAGGAAATGAATGGCATGGAGATGGAGGATATTTGGAGCATGAGACTCTGAGTGATTATCTTACAGAGTACAAATATCAATCTAGAGCATTCAAAGAGAATCTGACTCTCCAACTATTTTTATAGATTAAAGAGAACCAAAGACCTCATAGCAGCAATAGAAGAAGAGGGCACCTAAAGAATAGATTCTTCCCGCCTACATTTGATGGGTCATCCACAACAATGGAAAAATCTTGGATGAAGAAGTTAGATGATTTCTTCTAGCTACACCCAGTAGCAGAAAAAGAGGCCATTGAGATTGCAGCATTTCACCTTGAGGATGAAGCAAATGATTAGTGGTTCAGAAATATGGAGCATGCAAGTGTGACTGTGTATGCAAACTTCACTCAAATATGGGAAGAAAACCGAAGGCACTTCCCAATGAGACATTTTCCGACATAGAGGAGCAAGTATATGAGGAGAAAACGGAATATGTCAGAACTGTTACTCTGAGAGAAGAGCAACTACCACTACCACCAGCTGCAATAGAAGTACTTGCATTAGTAAGAGGATCACTTCCATCTTTGCAGGATGGTCCTAAGCATTTGACACTGAGAGTCCCATGCATGATTCAGGAGGTGAAAAATGAAGAGGAAGCAGATACCAGTGCTAGTGTAGTAGTAGAGAAGCAACCATCACGATCACCAGCAGATGGAGAAGCAATTTCACTAGTTGGAGGAACTCTTGTAGCTTTGCAAGATGTTCCCAAGTATCATTTGATCCAAGGTTTGGAAACATTTCCACCCCATATTATTTCAACACCTCAGGTTGAGATTTGAGGGGTCTTTCCATTAGGTAAATTTCATGACCAATGGTTAGAGCACCTTGCTAGTTTGGAGCATCAGACTATCATTGCGCATAGGACCCTTGACTTGTTCAAGGAGGAAATGTACAACTGTCCCAGTTTTACATTGTTGAGCTGCACACAACACTTTGTGTTGGAGTGTGGAGTTTTGAAGGATGGGATTAGAATATTCCTATTGCAAGGAAGCTATGCAATAGCTTTCAAGAGCCAAAGGTTACTGTCGCATGAGTTGTCATATTCTATTTACAACAAATAGATATTGGCCATTATGCATGCATTGGTCAAATTCTGACATTTTTTGATGGGCAATTGATCCAGGGTAAATTCTTGATACCCTTAACAAAGACCTTTTACTTCGGCTGATAATTAGAATTTCATTTAATTACGATGTTAAATAACATAAATTAATAAGTGTATGTTGTAAATAAGAGGAACATAATATGACAAGATCAACAATCATAAGAACACGTCGTTTGATGACGGAGTTCGTCCAGGAGGGACTACATCTCTAGGCCTCAGTGTCAAGATGTTGTAGGCCACTGAATTATGTGTTGTAAGAAGAAGATGTCTATGGATGTGTTTCCTTATGACATACAAGGAAAAATTTCCCTCACGCGGGAGTGGCTTGACTTCTTTAAGAAATGTTCCACTACGAAACTCTCATACATAAGGAAAGACTCTTATCAGTATGACCATACCTGACATGTAATAAATAAGAGTATCCCTCCAATGCTAGAAAACAAGGGATCTCAACAATACACATCTGAAAATGAGCATCCCGCCAATGTGGCATAAAAGGGATCTCATACATGACACAAATCCATAGCTGAAAATACATCAATAAAAACACAGGGCAAGATCCCACAACTCATGTATCAATTGGGATCTGCAAGACATAATGCATCTCAAAGAGAAAGAAATGAAGAATTACATGAAATCCATATCATATACCTCATGCTAACATTTTCTAAAAGCTAATCTGCTCTGCGGTTGAATCTGAAAACACCATCAAATTTTTGGCGTCGTAAAATGTTAAAATGACTACTCACATGTGGAAATCTGACACCTACATAACCCACATCCAAAAGTGGCTAAAAATTTGAAAAATTAGATGAAAAAAATGAGCACGCCATCAAATTTGTGGCATCGATTAGTGTAAAAACGACATAAAATTTGTCCCATTTGGACAAAGTCAAAATTTCGCCCTCCTGAAAGTTGAGCTCAATCAAGGTTCCACCTAGCTCTTTTCTGGCTGATGGTTCCACCTCCTTGATTTGCATGCAACAACGTACCTGCAAATAAAAAAATGATAAAATCTCAAAATCTGTGCGCACTCTCCGCTACTCCATTGCCTGGGTGCACTGTTGAAATGAAGGTTTATATAAAAAAATATTGGACAGATTTCCCAAACAAATCGTTGGCTAAGTTGGTAAAAATTAGAGATTTGTTAAGGGAGGTCGGGTGATCAAATCCTGCCTCCCCCATGGAATCCGCATTCGTTTTTTTCAAAACTGAATAGTTAAATGTTTTGGGGGCCGGGCCTGCATTGGGCAGCCCGCCCCAACTCCCCGCTGGCTATTTATGCAATGAATGATATATGTTTCAACATATATATTATATATGTTTCAACATATATATTATATATGTTTCAACATATAAATGATATATGTTAAACGTACTCGTTAAGGTGGAGGCTCTGTGGGGTCCGACAGGGGTCATGGCCTGCCGGCCCATAAATATATATATTTTTTAATTTCTTGTGACATGTGGTTGGGTGGGGTGGCGAGGGTGGTGGCCCAAAACCTCAAATTAATTAGGCCACAAATTTTCCCGAAATCTGGCCTGAGCTTGCCAGAATCTGGTCGCCGGGAAAAGTCAAATTTTCATTTTCCTTAAGGCTACCCAGTCACTAAGTCAACCCCATAATTTGACTACTCCTAATCCTTCATACAGACTCAGAATTGAGTTTCATCTGCGCCATTGGATTTAGAATGACGAGATCTACAATCTGAACCTAGTTAGAGATTCTTTTGAACACTTTGATTTTTGAGCCCTCTGTGCTGAGCCACTTGTACCTTTACCTGTTTAATCCACCTAGATCATTCCTCCCCACGAAGGAGATTTTGGTCCTCCAAAAGCATCAAGCTTTACCTATCATCAACTAGCTGGAAATGTCATTGAAAGGCACATCCCCACATGACTCCTTCACCTGGTGTACTTTGGAATCAAGATGCAAAGCCATCATCTACAACTACTGCAATGCGATTTCTGAAAAGGCACATCCATTCAAGACTCCCTCACCTCTCGTAATTCAGAATCAAGATGCAAAGCCATCATCTACAATTGCTGCAATGAGATGTCTGAAAAGGCACATCCCTTGAAGACTCCTTCACCTCTCGTACTTCAGAATCAAGATGCAAAGCCATCATCTACAACTGCTACAATGCGATGTCTGAAAAGGCACAACCCTTCAAGAATCCTTCACCTTTTTCCTTCAGAATCAAGATGCAAACACCTGCCTAAAGCTGCAACAAACATTACATTCTCCATGTGACCAATAATGACCCAAAAATTTCCATACTTTCCACAAGTTTATAACATGTACTCGGTGGTCAAGCTTATATAAAAATGGAAATCATACACAAAATTACAAGACTAGACCTCATCGTCGCATTTCAAAGTGATGGCAAAAATCCTCATCTCTTTTACATGAAAAGTATGCATCAGACGACTCATAGAACATGACCAAAACATAATCGTTGCATCTCGAAGTGATGGCAACACATCATCACTTTTACATGAATGAAATGCATCAAAATACTCATAGAACATGAAAAAAACATAATCTCATCCACTTTTGGAAGTGGGTTATGCAGGTGTCAGATTTCCACAAGTGAGCAGTCGTTTTCACATTGTTCTACGCCACAAATTTGATGGTGTTTTCAAATTCAGACGCAGAGCAGCTCAGCTTTCAGCAAATGTTAGCATGAGGTATATGATCTGGATTTCATGTATTTCTTCATTTATTTATCTTTGATATGCATTATGTATTGCAGATCCCGGTTGATACATGAGTCATGGGATCTTGCCTTATGTTGTTATTGATCTATTTTCAGCTATGGATTTGTGTCATGTATGAGATCCCTTTTATGCCACATTGGCGAGATGCTTGTTTTCTGATGTGTATTGTTGAGATCCCTTGTTTTCCAGCATTGGTGGGATACTTTTATTTATTACATGTCATGTATGGTCATACTGATAAGAGTCTTTCTTTATATATGAGAGTTCCGCAGTGGAACATCTCTTAAAGAATTCAAGCCACTCCTGCGTGAGGGCAATTTTTCCTTGTATGTCATAAGGAAACACATCCATGTACATCTTCTTTTTACAACACATAATGCAGTGGCCTACACCATCTTAACACCGAGGCCCAAAGATGTAGTCCCTCCTGGACGAAATCCATCGTCAAACGATGTGTTCTTATGATTTCTAATCTTCTCATATTATGTTCCTCTTATTTACAACATAAACTTATTCATTTATGTTCTTTAGCATCATAATTAAATGCAATTCTAATTATCAGCTGAAGTAAAAGGTCTTGGTTAAGGGCATCAAGAATTTATCCTGGGTCAGCAATAGATTTCGAGTGAAAACCAACCACCATAGTCTTCGGCATCTTTATGATAAGGAGAAGCAACTGCAGAAGAGGCAACAACGGTGGATCAATACAATGCAAGACTATGAGTTCAACATTGTGTATGGAGAGGGCCATGTGGCAATAGATGCACTATCATGGAGATCAGTAGAGCTATCACTAAGGAGAAGTGATGAATTGGGGGACCAATTATTCTTTGAGCATTCTAATGACCACTTCACTTATGAAGCATTGGATAGGCATATGGTAGATGGTAGACATCATGTGATGGATAATATCTTCCATTATTAGGATAGAGCCTTCTTGATGAGCATCTTACAACTCAAAGAGAAGTTGTTGCATACAACACATCCTAAACCTCATAGGTTCTACCGGGCCATCGGTGAGAGGTTCTCATGGAGAGACCTAAAGGAGGATGCACTTCGACATATCATGGAATGAAAATATTTTCATCAAATTATGAAGGATGGTATTATTGACATTGATCCACTGTCGAGTTTTTTCCATGGGGTGGATACCGAGTTGGTGCATAATATGAGTCATCACCCACATTTTGATGAATGGATAGGGATGATGAGAAATTTTTTGAAAATCTACTTGCAGATATATGACATGGGGCAGTAGGAAGCATGGTTGCACTAGCTACTCTTGGGTAAGTATGGATACCACCCAACATTTCACATTTGTATGATCCATGCCTTGCATAGTATTGGTATTATGCAACAGTATTATGCATGGTTGTTCTGGTTATTTTTTAGAGATTTTGGCCATCACATGACATATCACATTTCAATGGGTGTATTATTGTTTTTGACTTTGCATGACACTCATATGATGTGGCAGCAAGAAGCCTAGTTATGTTTGTCTGGTGTGACATTCTACATGTCAATCAATATATCATTACTTCATGCTTTTCATTATGATGATGTGGGGTGGCAACAAGAGTCATTGTTGCTCTAGTTACTCTTGGGAGAATATGGATTGACATTCTCCCATACCTTGCATGATGATCATGTGGGATGGCAACAAGAGGCCTTGCTGCATTGGCTTATGTTAGGAGAGTATGGCCACCATACTTGGTATGATGATGAGGTGGAATGGAAACAAGATGCATTGTTGCGATGGTTGCTACTGGGAGAGTATGGTCTGACATTTCACATGTCAACCCATATGTCTCTATTTCCTATTTTGCACAGTGTTTGGATGATTCTTAGAGCAAGCAGGGCCAAAAAGGCCAAGGATGGGAACATGGAGAGACACAACCTACTCCATGTAGCATGGGTTGGACAGATAGTTTATGAGTTGGGATTTTCCACTTGGGGAAGGAACCACTACACTTCACATATCTCATGCAAAGAAGAGGCTCTCGGACAGCAGATGGTTGCCACTTGGGGATTCATTGATGAGGAGATAATCTAGCTACACAATTGGAGGCCATTTTAGACATTCTAGAGAGAAAGCTAGGGAGATGGGCATTCATAACACCTTGGAGTAGATGGATAAACCTTCCATATGAGGATGCCACTTGGGAGGGAGGTGGATTGCTGCAACATTCACTTTTGCAGCTACTTGAGGAAAATCAACATTTTGGCGGGGAGGACTATAATATTCCAAATTTGACATCAACTAATTGGAATATTAGAGTTATTACTTATCTTATTTAGTTAAGTAAATAAAAGGGTGGAGGGACCCATAAACCCAATAGATAAATAAAATCCACTTCTGTTGTGTGAATGTGGGTTAGTTAGGTAGTAGATCAACATTATAGAGTATTGTAGCAACTTATTAATAATGGAAGAGTGGAGGAATAAATGTAATATCATGGATGAATAATGATGAAGTGATGGAGGAAGTGGTGCATTCAATGCACACATGATAGAGGGAGTGAAGAGTAATTGCAGAGATGATGAAGATCATGGAGGAAAACCTAGTCTTTATGGAGGCTAGTGGCCACATGTTTAGCATAGTAATGAGGTGGGCCAAGGCTAGGGAAGGCTAAAAAGCATAAAAAGAAGGTGAGGGCAGCCATAAAAGGCATTCTGGATATTGATATTGTATTTTCGTTTACAACATTTCTTTGCACACTACAACTGTTTAGCTAAGTCTGCAGTGTTGTTTAGCACACGGTTGTCTCCGAGCAGAGATCCCATCCTTATCCATGGGGGACTTCGAGTGCCTACTCTGGAAAGGTTTCTTCAGCAGCCATTCATCATCTAGAAACTGTGCCACATTCATCCCCTCTCTTCAACACTTACAGCTTAAGGAATTACGCATTCCTGCATTAGGGTTTGAGAGGAGGAAGGTAGTTCTCAGTATTTCAGCTAAAAAACCCATGGAGGGATCAACCATTCACTTTGTGCACCCATTTTCATCTTGTGAGAGCATAATTTCTATATCTGGCATCAAGCCATCATTCTACTCCTCTATGCAGCAGGAGTTCCTGCAAGAATTACACATTTCGACAGTGTAGTTTTAGAGGAGGAAGGAAGTTCCAAGTATCTCATCTTGGAATCCTATGAGGGATCATTCCCTCACTTTTTGTGAGATAAATTCCATCTGTTGTGAGTATTATTGCCTCATCTAGCAACATGAAATAGCTTCAGCCCTCTTGACAGCGCAATAACTTCTAGCATTTGTGCAATTCAATAGCTACAACTTGAGAGGAGGAGCTAGATCTCAAGCTTACAGCTTGGGAAATAGGACAAGGGGCTATCACTTCATTCATTGAACTAATTGAGTGTTATTTCAACTATTTTATCTTTTATTTCATGCCATAGATCTTCATACCCATCAGTTATGTATTGGAAGCCCTAGAAGGGTGATTTTCCAAAGTGAACCAATCCATAAATCCCTTCTGGGTTATTATGTTTTTATCATAGAGCCCATATTTCAAATACCAAAATTTTAAGAACTCTGGAAAAGCCTTATATATGCACTCTTTTCATCAAGAAGTTACATTTCCAGCATTTCCAGCAGGGACAACACAAACGGGTCTCCAGCAGAGTAACAGTTATGCAGTGTTCTCAGTGAGAGGACTTGAGGGTCACTCTAGCCATCTTTGTTGGCTTGAGTGCTACTATAATTGAGCACTATTGTACTTGTATTCCACCTCCTAATTAATAAAATGACTTAGTTGTTATGTCTATTTTTATGTTGTTTACAGTTTATTCCCATATTGTTGTAGTTTCCAGTTATTGTGTTTTGTATTACCCTCTTTTCCTATTTTGGGATATTATAGTTTTTGCTGGTGGCACCTCTTTGATTTCCTGGACCTTGAGGGGGTCCACTCTGGTCCTTTGTTGGGATACGATAAATCCTAATAGCTAACCTACGTTGATGCGGAAGACGCACTTGAGAGGGTTCAAGCGCAGTTTGTAATGTCAACATCTTTGGTATATCAAACGTAAATCCTTTGGATGATCACTTCGCTTCTTGGATCAAACGGTGAGGTCGTCCAAGTAAGCTAGAATAAGGTGGGCTAGGTCATGGAAGATATATTTCATGGCCCAATGGAAGGTGGCTCCAATGTTTTTAAGCGCGAATGGCATAAGCTAGTATATGAATGTGCCCCAAGGGGTGGTGAATGTTGTCTTGTATCAATCGGTATGTTGGATTTGAATTTGGTTATACCCTAAGAACCTGTCCATAAAGGACATGGCCTCATGATTGATGCAAGCACCAATGACTTGGTATATGAATGGGGTAGGATAGTTGTCCTTGGTACAAGATTTGTTCAAATCTCAAAAATCAGTACAGATGTGAATGGTGTTGTTAGTATGAATCTTAATTGCAAGTGTACGAAAAAAGACCACTTTAGTTGTGCATAAAAAATAGCCCTAACAGAAAATATGGCTACCAATATCCTTAGATATGCAATCAAGTGATCAAGATAAATGTTGCAAAATTCTAGATCTATGCATTAAAATACATTAAGCAGTAAATAAAAACAATATTTACTCCATGCATCCAATATACAAGACAAGAATATGTTGAATGAATTTTGTATTAATGGCACCTGGGAGGAAAACATAAAGGATGTTACCAGTTCTCCTCAATGGGATAGGTTCTTGTTAGTCCTCAGCACTTCAGATCTAAAATCCCTCTCTCTTGATGGTGTAGAAAACCCAGACAAAAAGTGGAACTCAAAGGGAGCTCTCAAGAAAATGGTAGCAAAATATGATAATGATGGTGGATCAAAGTCAAACCAAAAGTATAGATCCAGAGTGATATTTTGGCAACAAAAGGCAGTGAATGAATGGTAAAACCCTTCTATTTATAACAAAATATTGAGTTAGTCTAGATATTGGTGCATAATTAAAATATTATTAACCAAATCAAGATCCAACTTTTATGGAATATTTTATTATATTTGTTGGAGGGAAAAAGAATTTGACTTGGGTCAAATCCATTTATTTGTAAATAATAAATAAATAAATGATTTATTTATTATTTTAAGGATGTGGTTGAGTAATAATAAAATTAATAATGATTTATTTAATTATCTATGAGTGATTTAGTCATATTTAACAAGGAATATTATTTAAATAAGGTTTAAATCATTATTCCTAGAAAATAATAAGATAAATAATGATTTATATAATTAATTTCCCTGTTTTGAGTTAAATATAACTAGGAATATTAATTAAACTATTGTTTAACTAATAATTCCTTGAGGAAAATAAAAAAAATGTAGATTTATTTAATATTTCCTCATGGGGTTTCCTGTTTAGACCATAAACAACTTAATAAAGGTGGTTTACTAATTTATTTTTCATAGTGAAAGAAATTTTACTTAGGGTAAAATTGGTCTTACATGGTGTACTTATTTCTATCTAATAATAATAGGTTAGATGACCAAAAAATGGTGTAACAGATTCCCCCTTGCATGCAAGCATTAGGAGCTAATCGTATGACCGAAGTACATTGTAAGAACTCAATCACTAGACACTAGAGGGGAAGTCAGAGAGAGAGAAATATAAGGTAGACCAAAGCGCTGAGAGGACTAGACCCTGAGGAGGTGAGACTTACAGGTGTGACAAGTCTCTTTTATGAATAAGTACCTGTGTGGTAGGGGAGGCATACCTATGCCCACTGAGACAAAGTACAAAGAATAATGCATCCAGTAAATAAGGGACTGAACAATATAGTACATGTTGGCATAAACATGAGCCAGATAAAAGACATGATAATGAATCCCACATACATATTGTACCTGGGATAACAGAAAGGACTTGTACAATAATATTTGAGTACATGAGATACAAATATAACCCAGATACCCCTGTAAACAAGAAAGGGCTCTGAAAATCTGACTGATACATGCAATAAAAAAGGTGTTGCAAGTGGCTGAGGCCGAAATGATCAAATCTATGGAGCTGCATCGAAGGCTGAAATGAAGAGGTCATCTGGGCATGTGGAGGGCTACCTATGGGGCCACCCAGTCATGAGGGCTGAAAAATCTCACACACACCCGGGAATCACCGATCCAATCTGCTGCATTATTGGACCATCAAGTATACAGATCTCGATCATGCTGTAAGGAGTTGGAGCTGAGAAACAATCAAATCAAAAGGCAATAAGGAGTCCCTTTTCCTGATCTGAGGCACCGAACAAGCACTAGAAAATTTGGCCCAATTTCCGATGGCCACTTCGTCGTTATTCCGACACACAGTCGTCACAAGAGTGACAGTTTGAGGCGAGACAAAACGTGGCTAGCCATTACATCATAATTCTGACGCTTTTCCAAAGTGTCACAATACTGACACTTTTTCCGAGGTTTCCAAACAATCTTCGCTCTTCCGACATTTTCAAAACCGTTGCTCGTGCGACATTTATAACTGTCGCAATTTCGATGACATGCGTTCCGACGTTTTGAACGTCGATCTTCCGACATTTCTAAACTGTCGCTCTTCCGACGTCTAACCACGCTTTTAAAGCGTCGCAAAACCGACGCTTTGAAGGTGTCGCTCTATCGATGCTTTCTAGGTGTCTCTCTACCGATGGATTGAATGTGTTGCTCTTTCGACGCTTTGAATGTGTCGCTCTACCGACGCTTTGTAGGTGTAGCTCTACAGATTCTTTGAAGGTGTCGCTCTTCCGATGTTTTGAAGGCGTCGGTCTTCTGACGCTTTGATAAAAAAATTTTAAAAAAATTAAATAGCTGCTGATTTATTGCCTACTTTTGTTTTACAGTGTGCCAAGCTGTTTCTAGTCCTTGTAGGTAATGCAATATTCCAATTTTGATATTTTTATACTGCAATTGCATTCTGTGCTAAGTTGCTTTAACATAAATTTCACAGTCGATTACTTAGAGACAGTTAAATATGAGTAACGTTTTTTTTTTTTTTAAATTCTCCAGTATTTGCAAGAAATGAAGCTAAAGTCATAAAAAATTGACTTGATAGTTGTGATGTCAGAAATTTAGGCAGTTTCATACTGAAATTTCTAACGAAGAATATTGTTACTAAGGTTGACGACTGTTAGAGGCCCTTTGAGTAAAATGAAACACTATCTGCAATCGGTATCATCTGTATATCACATTTCTTTAGTTTTTAAAATGGAAATATAGAATATAACTGATGGCGGGGTAAACCCACAGTCTCGGTTTTATCATTACTTCAATCTCAACCTATTCTTATGTCGGGTACTGGAAAATTAAACAAATAATTCTGAGAGCTTTAATATCTCAAATATCAGAGATTTGAGATATTAATTTCAAGGTTTATTATGTGCATGTAATATCTCATGCAATACCATCAGATTCATTATTCATTTGGGGGAGCTCTACTCTCAACCTACTCTACTTCCTTTTAACTGACAAATTAAATACACCTGTGTATATTAATATCTCAATCTGAGATTGAGATATTAATTAAATATCCTCTTTTGGTTAAAACCCCGTATTTCATATAAACCCATCACCCTTCACCGATACATACATACACTTGTTATGTTAATGGTTGGCTAGGATTGGAACACGGTCCTTATTACAATAGTTCTTGACCACAAGAAACATATAAAAAGGTAAACCACACTAGCCTTTAGTGATACCATTCATTTTATAACTAGGGGCTTTATATAATGTTCGGGCTACACATATATTATTAAACTTGTGTCAATGCGACCAACATGCCATACCATGGTTGAAACCGTAAACCATAGTTAGGAAAGCGACAATCAACATATATATATGCATGGGGCCCAGCGCCTACGACCCTTCCACATCCAACGGTGGATAATACGTCACACCGTCTTCGACGATCCAACGATCCAACTGGATATCGCGCGAGTTAATTTCACGATCATTAACTCGCGATGAGAGTGGTTTTCCAAAACTACATAAGGCCACATGTCAGCCCATGGAATTGATCGCGTCCAAATGGGGAATACAGCTTACCATATAAAGGCAGTGCGATATGCCAAAAACCCGTCTTTACTATGCGGCCCTCACGGTTCCGACTACTCTTGCTCACGGTTCCAGCTAACTTCAAAACTGAATCTTGCCCACAGAATACAGTTCAATATCTACTCTCCCTCGATTCTCGCTCGGCAACTAGGAATAACAATTACCTGCATCCTTCATGAACCCTCATCGATTCCCGTTGGTCTATTCACACGAGGTTAGAGCATATTCAAGATTCGATTGTCAACAAGTTGTGGGGTGTGGCTTCCATACAAAATCCAACATCGATTAATACAGGACTTTGACCTGTAATATCTATGCACGCCCTCACGGAACTTACACACACAATTCATATATTAGTTTAACGCAGGTTTATCACGCAGTTAAGCACCGAGACTCATAAACAAATCAACACCTCATCAGATACCAAGTACCATTCAAGCCCTCCAGTTACACGAGACATCATTCAACTCAACTACAGAGATTATTCACACAGAGATTCAAGGCATTTCACACAAAATTTAAATCAATCAATACACAAATACTCAAGGTATTCTCCCACATATTTAAACAATGAATGCATAATTATACTGAGACAAATTCCTCATTTATACAGTGACCAAAATTACAAGATTTTAGCTGGCCAGATCTTTAATCGATTGGCCCTTCTCTTCTACCCTATCTTCTCTATAGTTCTATGCATCCTATGCAGTTCTCGATGCAGGTCTCCCAACTCTGTCACAGAGGTTTATTTTTATATCAATTACAATGAATCAATTCGAATTTCTCGATGACTCACAAACTCTTTAAATTCCTATAGTTCCAAATTAGACTAACGCTCTGACAGACAGAGACGGACTGCCTCTTCCTATGCCCACTAATCATTCGGGCAGTTACATTTTCCTATAAAAATTAACTAAATTAGCTCAACTATGGATAATTTCATGGGGAAATAAAACATGAGACACCCCTTTACATTTATTTATGTACAAAAGTTGTCTTGGGTCTAATGCCCCTGCATCAATAACATTGTCATCCCTATTGTTTAAATTTCATACTTTATAATCTCCTGAAGAAAGAAACTGGACACAAACCACATGTACAACATATAAACCATGCAATGCACAACCATGGTGGTATTTTTGATCAGCTGTAAACTTTATGACATCTTTTCTGAGATTCCCTAGGTCATATTCACTTGCTAGTTGGAAGAGTGCTTTGTAATTTGTTTAATAATGGTTATGTTAGTTGGACTCTTTAATGCACTAGCTGATGAAAAGGTTTATAAATACTCTACTGTCATAGTTTTGGATATCCTCATATGTTGTTTCAGACTCCATATTCACTCTCTTTTGAGCCCTAACTGTCCAACATCAGCTACACTATATTTATTTGTCGTAATCTGCAAAAACTAAATGGCTGATATATGTGGATTCAGCAAATTTCGTTCTTAAGCTTCTGGATCATGTCCATAGTGTTTTTGGACTGGAATGGCTGCCAAACAATTTTTTTTTAAAATTAAACACGGGGTATCATCTGTATATCACATTTCATTAGTGTTTAAAATGGATCTCGATAGAAAGTTAAATGTCTTCCAATTGTTGATTTCACTAGCAAATCCACATCCATTTCTGTTCAATCAACTTGAGAATTTGCACATCAAATTAAGTAATGAAAAAGGAAAAAAATGGAAGGTCAGAGAAAGAGAGAGCTTGCCACAGAAGATGGAAAAAATAATCTATTAATTTACAAGAATGGACTCCATCAAAATGAAAAACCAAACTCAGAAAACTACCAAGTATCCATTCGGTTTATACACAATTCTGCTAACTAATGCAGGTGATTGAGATGAAAATTAGCACCTTTACAAAGAGCTACACGTGGCTAAATTTTCATACCACCCATTGGTCATTCCCATATCAGCTACAATTCCAGCCCTAGTAGTGGTGATTTATAAAAATGGTTCCCCATAGTAGAAACTCAAAACATATCATGTAGGATTGAAGCTAGCAAGTACCACTAAACATACAATGCACAAACATATACTGTTCATGTTATATCGAAAAAATAACACATAACAAACATTGTATAGTTAGCAGAACAGAAAACTTGAAAGTTCAAAACCAAATTTGAAAAGACTGAAAGAAATATACATTTGCAGGCTCTCTGAATCACTTACAGAATGGAAAGAGAATAATAATAAAGCCAATAGGTTAGAGGAAAAATGTTGTCTTATCCAAGAAGGGTAACACTGTAGCACATGCACAGAAATATCTGAAGTATTAAAGATAAACGTATAGAAACAACTTAAAAAATGGAACCTTAATTCAGTTAAGATCTAATAACTTTTATCAAAAGAAACTTATCATCATAGCCTAGAAACTTCAGGTAATGGTGGCAAGAGAAGGCTACCATAAAGAGCAAATTTGACAGTAAAACAGGAACGAATCCTTGTGCAACCAACATCAATTTTAAGGCAGTTGCGGCACATCTTGCATCAGAAAAATCAACAAAACATAACATTAGAGGTTCTCCACCAAGCTGCAAAGCTCACAAGATCGCCAACATTTTATTAGACCTCATTAAAATAATTTGAGTTTCTATCTATCAATAAATTAACAAAATATACTCTGCTTCAATAGCAAACAAGCATTTATAAAAACTTGACACATAAATTAAGATCCAAGCTATCATTTTAAGCTTAATTTATCAATGAATACTCAAAATTTAGACTGTGCTTACACGTCTAGGCTCCTTTTGTACCAGTCAAACTTCTTTGAAACCAATGAATGGACGGAAAATTTTTGTTTTCAGGTTAAGAAAAAACACTCTGAAGGACAAGCATACATGCATGACCAGATAAAAATCAAGACACTCTACACAACTGAAAGCCTACCTAAAAGCAATCAATATTCATGCCGAAGTAGCATATATTCAGTTTCACAATGACCTAATGTCATCATGTACTCAACAAGTCAATTGTTGCAGTGTCATACAACCTCAAGCCTCAAACATCTTTACAAGTGAGCATTTTAGGTCCGATTTAGAACAAACCTGTTAGAGATTTCATTGAAATCAAGTTACATTCTAATGCTCATTTAATATAGAGATTAAGATTCTAAATCTATGATGTTACTATTGTTGCCAGTATTTGTATTGTACTTGTGCCATACCCACCTCCACTAATAGTAACAGCAATGTTGAATCCTGATCAGTCTCCATCCATGGGATTTTAATGGCCCTTAGATGTCAGATTTACATGCCAAATTGAATCATTTCATAGAATGACTCCACTGCATATTACTGCCTTTCATCTATGGCTGAGTATCAATTTTACCAATTTGGCCAGCACTTGAATATAATCCTAATTACATCAAATTTCAAAATTTGAGTCTAACCCTAAGTGCATAAAATTCTGCAAAACCCACTTATGCAACACATTCTAGGAGGGGTTAACATGCCTATGAAGTATTTAAACATTGTTGCGGACTAAGAATAGTTGGACTTTGCCAACTAACCAAACTCACTTTTGACCACTTCTAGTAACTTTAGCCTATAGATTCTCTCATAAAAATAAAGTAGGTGGTCCAATAAAAGGAAGGGGACTGGTTGCATGTTTCATTCCCTTTTTTTTGTCAGCTGAAAGCTTTCCAAGAAGAATAAATCTACTGAAGCATGAAACTGATTTTGTTGCTGCCCCAACTACCATTGATATACATCACAATGTGTCATAGTTTACTGTAAGCCTCTATTGAGAGTGGGCAGCACTAAATCCAAGTAATTCCCCTCATCCCTTAAAATACACCTCTAAATATAACTAGAAATTCCAAATAGTTAGTAAAGGAAAAGTACAAAGATATAACAGATCTATGTTGAGCCAAAAACCTGTGCATTCACAAAAAAACTGGGATGGATAAAACTTAAAAACAATTATGGAGTTTGATGAAAAATCGTCTTATGCATACAAAATGAAAGAAGCATTGGCATACTACTATGTTTACAAATTTAAGGACAGCCAGAGTGAGTCTCCCGGCAACACAGTTACATGTGGAGACCCTAGATCCTTGTACCCACAATATCTAGTGACTTATAAAATTATTGCCAAAAAAATGCCTTTGCTATGCATGTAAGAACACCACCTATATAATGAGGGAGATGTAATATTGTCTGAGAAGCAGATTTATACAGAGTGGTCCAATATTGTGTAATTATGGAAGATACAACTGATTTTGGCATGAAACATGTATCCAAGATTTCAATGTGCCTTATTTTAGAGCCCATTGATGATTTACTATGAAACCTAAACTTTTAAAACAAACACATTGAAATCACAAGATCTCCATCACGAATATCATAAATATTAACTGTATTTTGGGCACTGGAAGTAGATACCATATTAATATTCTTCTTCTGTATCTTATTGATCTTCATCCAACTGATCGAAATCTATATCAACATATGATTCAGAAACGGTGTTGAAATGATAAACCATGTCATCATCATCATCAATTATGTCATTTTCAATAATATCCTCATCGACATCATCATCAATAATTTTTGCCTCATCTCCTATGCCTGGTTCATATTCTAAGATATCTTCTTCATCTGTCAATGCATCTTCCTGCTCATCTGCCACTGCATCATCTTCTTCTAGATCGATATCATCTTCTTCCTCTACAGTATACTCTACTGGCCTTCCTCTTGGATCATATCTAATAGCAAATGACCATTTGTTCTCACCTAGAACCTCTGAGTAAAATACTTATTCGCATTGGCTTGGAAAAACATAGCAATCTTTTCCTGCTTCAAACTACGATGTTTTAACCATTGGAAATCCATTGTCATGTTGAATAAGTGTTCTATCATCGTCACGTACATTCATTCGTAGCCTATACCATTTGACGTCGAGAAAAACTATTTTGAAGGAATTAAAGTCACACTCAACTATATCATCTAAGAAACCATAATATCTATTTTCAGATTCTCGAGGATGTCTATCACTCCTAGAGGAAACATTAGTGACCTGGAATACTGTATTTATCCCACTATCAGAAGTTTTCATGTTATCATCCAACTTTTTAACGCAAAATTTACGACCATTGCACCACATAGCCTTGTGGTGTTTCAACTGCAATATGCCAAACATGAAAAAGTTGCATTCTCAATTAATAATTAATCATATAATTTACACAGCATGAAAATTAACTGAAAAATCAAACTTGTTGTCACATTATAAATATAGTATCAAATAAGTAATGAATAAAATAGGTGAATTAATTTCTTACCTTTATATCTTTCAAACCATATGCTAAATCGATTTCCCTGTCCGTAACGTTTCCACCTCCACTACGATATGCTTCTCTAATAAATTCAAAAAGTAGTTTCCATGATAACCTACCGTCGTTACGTGCTTTACATGTTTCAATCCATTCACTTATCCACTCAAGATTGTTTGCAATGTATAAAAGTAGTGCCTCATAATCTTAAGAACCTGAATAAAAAAACAATAATTCACCAATATTAATAAATATTACTTATAACCATGGTAAATTATATTAATTAATAAAATATGAAAGAATAAGACCTAAATGAATATAATGATCATATACATGATGTAAAAAAATGAAACATTATATGTATTATACAATAAATCTTTTACCTCTCACTTTCTTCATTCTACCTTTTCCCAATAGGTGCTCCACTTCAAATTTTTTGATGGAGTTCACATCCCAAATGAAATCCACCACCTTCATGGCTGGTGCAGATAATATAGGAAGATAATGACTAATATACACCATGGATTGATATACCACATATCCCTCCACCATAGAACCCTTAGGTCGTGCTCTTTGTCTAACCAAAGCCTTCAAAGATTTCAGGTGCCTCTCGACCATCCACATTGACCTTGTGTGTACTGGTCCACACATTTCAATCTCCTCAACTTGGTGTATAAAGTAGTGTTCTTTTGCATTGAAAAATTTTGGAGGTAGATACTTTTTCATTTCACACATTAGCTGAGGAATTTCTCTCTTCCAATACTTTATTTAATCTTGATGGATTTCTTTCAATGAAAACCATCTACAAATCATTACGCAAGGTTATTTCAATGAAACATAATATATATTTCATTACAAGTAAATTAATACATCATTTCATTAATTATGAAAAGAAATTGTATCAATTAGATTTTGTGTATAAATAAAAAATACTTACCTCATGTATTTACTAAGACCATATATAACTTGTTTGACATTGTTGTCGAAGTCGTTTGGGAGAGATACAGGTAGAACATACTATAACAATAAAAAATGAATCGTTATTTCTTTCCAAATTAAACAAAAAAAGGAAAATTTAAAATATGTATTCAAGCAATAACATACCAAAACGTATACCAAAAAAATTACCTTAACAAAGGTATGCCAATCATGTGTTTTCAACCCATTGAAGTCACCTTTCTTCGTTAAGATATTATTTATGTTTGAAGCAAAACCTGTTGGAAATTTAATTCTTCTAACGACCTCTTTTACATCATTGCTTTGTTGTTCTGTTAATAACCATGGAATATTATTATAATTTCGACCTCCATTGTTATTTGATTTTTCAATCACACTTTTCATTGCATGATTCAATTTCTCAATGTCAGCACAAATTTTCTCAATTTTATCTCTATCATGTGCACCATCTATGGTTCGCCATAACATTTCTGTCACATTCTTCCCGACATGCATTGTATCAAAAAAATGAGCTATTTTTAGGTCCTCATAGTAAGGCAACCTCGCGAATTGAGAAGGATAACATTTCATTCTAGGTGGAAGTACAATATTAGTACCTTCACCGCGACAATGACCTTGATATCAAAGAATAAAATAAATCAGAACAATATTAATTATAAAATACAATAAAATAAATTCATTAGTTAAAACAAAAATTCCAAGCATTACATAAACAAATAATATATATATACACAAATTACGTACCAGTTGCTTGACGATTATTAATTATGTTATATTCCAACATCCACAACTGAGGTGTCATTCTTCGTGGTTTTAATCCAGTTTCTTCTTTATCATTGAAAATATGCTTTTCAGTAGTACGATACTTATGGTTCCTAGAGAGGAAGTGCATAAACTCATCAAACACCATCTTTCTTAAGTCTGGCGAATGACGATACTTCATCTTACGGCCACAAACTGGACATGAAAATCTACCCTTTGTTTGAAGACCTGCAATAGATGGATCAATAACAATTAATATACTATGAGATCATTTTTAAAACATGCAATATGGTATATCTAATTTAGATAATTATGTATTATATTAAAGTGCAACGATTTACATACCACAAACATGTGTTAGTCCTGGGGCATCATGAATTGTCCATACAAGCATTCCACAACATTGAAATCTCTTCTGCTTGATTGGTTTAGTGATGTCATACATAGTGATGCCATTCCATAACTGTATTAGCTCATCAATAAGAGGCTCAATATATACATTCATATCTTTGACCTGGTACTTACCTAATTATTCAAAATTACAGTACATAATAATTACTACCATGATATATGTATATATAAGTAAATAAATAAATAAAATATATATTAATGCAAACAAAGAGAGAAATGAAAATGTTTCATTCAAAAAAATAATGTATCAAATACCTAGAATAATCATAGTCAACATTATGTGCTCCCTCTTTAGTGACATCCAAGGAGGAATGTTATTGTTGATAACGAAAATAGGCCACATTGAGTAAGTAGATCTAAGCTCTTCGAATGGATTAACACCATCAGCTGCCAATGAAAGCCTGACATTACAAGGTTCATTTTTAAAATCTACATATTTTTCCTCGATTTCTCTAAATGCAGAACCATCTGCAGGCATTCGAAGAACACCATCTCCACTTCTATTCTTTGAATGGTAATCCATAAACTGTGCTATGCTATTAAACCTGAACATTCACTGCAAACGTGGAATTATGGGAATATGACTAAGAACCTTTTGAGGCACCTTTTTGGTTAGTTGATCTGTTCGATATCTATTGGTACCACATTTCGGACATTCTGTTTTCAATGCATGTTCTCCGTAATATATAATATGATATTTAGGACATGCATCTATAGTGTTATATTCCATTCCAAAGTGTTTCATAATAGCACGTAGATCTCGATATGTTCGAGGTAAAGTATTTGGCGATGGTAACAAATATTCACCCAACAATCTACAACATAAACAAAAACTAGTTAATGTAAAGATTATTAATCATATATATATATATATATATATATATATATATATATATATCATAGTTATTAAAACCGGAACCGGTGACCGAACCGGTGGAGCTAATGAACCGGGTTTCGAACCGGAACCGGTCTAACCAGTAGCGGTCAGATCTCAATGAACCGGTTTTAAAAAAAATACATTAAATAATTAATTTTTAATAAAAAAAGAAACTATTTTTAAGATTTGCAACCATGATTCCAAGCCAATAGAGACAAAATATGAAAATTTTGCTCATTTATATACCATGCAAAGGTGAATATATCAAAATGGCACCAAGTGCAATACATATCATCGAAAAATACATAAGCAAACTTGTTGAAGTAATGTATCAGGTTTCTCTTATATTATTCACTATGTTTTATTGCTGAGTTAATATTATAATATACAATCTGTCCCTGCTAAGATCTGTTGTCAATTCATTGTATCAGCCTTAAAGACAATTCTGGGTTCAGTATATATATATCAGACCAGCATTTTGAAGATCTTGTATTCTTCATTATCTATGTTTGCTTGGCAATAAATTTCTAGAAAAACATCTACAACACTTAGAGGTACTAAATTGGTTTATGAAACCCACTATTATTGCTATTTGTAACAAGTTGAGAGAGCATTACAACTTCAGCAGTCTGCTCACAATGTGTTTGATGAAATTTATCACTGAAAAGATTCATTAAAACCCAGAAAACTCAGTGGCCAGTTTAGTGCATTTCCAAGCAGGAATTTTCTAGTGGTCAATTTATTATTGCCAGTCACATTTTCATTAGGTTGTATGTTGCTGTCCCTTGAGTGGCGTCAGACCATTTGCATCAGTCTTGATGCCATGATCAAATTTCTTGTATGCTATGTGAAAGGTTTTGTATTTATGCTGCTGCTATGTGTGAGCAGAGAGAGAGGGTCTGACAGTTCCTAGCTGAGTGTGAAATAAGGTTGCTGTTGATTGTTTTGAGAACAGAAATTGTCATCAAGTACACTTGATGAGTTGCATGCTGCCAGGGATTTTATGCTAGCCAACCTTGTATTTATCAGTCATCATGTGTATTGTTGCTGCTATAAGGTGTTGAGTATGAGTTATTAGACAAGTTTGTTGCTAGTATAATAGAGGAATTTGCAGCTCATGGAGGAGCACCTAACCGGCCGGTTAAGTACGGAACCAGTTGGTTTATGCATAAACCGGCCGGTTCCGTACTTAACCGGCCGGTTAGGTCCGGTTAACCGGCCAAAACAGGTGAGAAGAGGCTATTGACCGGGTTGCAAGGCCGGTTCCAACCGGCAGCCCTCCTGACCGGCCGGTTTGACCGGTTACCGGTTCAAACCGACCGGTTTTGATAACTATAATATATATATATATAAGTTATTATTTTACACATTTATTACAACTAAAAAAAGGGAAAATAATCAACATTTACATATATGTGATCATATATACATATTGCATACCTTAGAAGTTGTGTCATACATCTGTTCGACAAATTATTCATAACCTTTAAGTTCACCAGCAACAATGTAGCAGAGAGAAGAGTTGCATTTGAGTGTTCAAAAATTCGTTCACTTGACCTTTTAATCAGAGGTACATCATAAATACCGTCACTGCTATCTCCACCGTCATCATCTAACTCACCATACAAGTCTTGGAGCATTTGATTTGTCCCATCATTAATGTGAACTTTCTGTCATCATGATCTACCTCCATGGGACCATTAAAATTACCTTCATCATTCGCTTCATGTTCTTCACCTTGTACAACATCATTTCCAATACTAATATTTGCTGCAATATTCTCTTGTACTGGTGCAACATCATCTAATCTACTACTATTTAGTTGTGGAAGTTGGTTGATCATCTGAAAAAAGTTGGGGGGCAACTGTGCCTTTATGAAAATTACAAACATTAATAATTAAACATTAGTGCGCATATAAAAAATATTAAAATAATATAAAATTTTACGATATAATCAAAATGAAGATAGATAATTAATTACCATGGGATGATAGTCATTCGATCCACCATCAATGAGCCCATATTTCCTACAATGCATTGTTGTTGTTGCTATTAAAACTCTCATACAACATTTTTTGCAAGGGCAATAAACTATACCATCACCCCTTTCACCCTTTTGAATTTTTTTTCCACCTCTAATGTTTTCTTCCATTGATGAAAATTATCCTATAAAGAAAATAATAAATATCTCTCAATGGTGTAGAAAACCCAAGACTTGTTGAACTCAATGGGAGTTCAATATATAAGCAAAAAGAAAATAAAACTGGGCTTTTTACAAAATGTGGACTTTTTACAAAATTGTGGGCTTTTTACAAAATTGTGGGCTTTTTACAAATTGTTTATATTTTTAATAAAATGTGGGCTTTTTACAAAATTGTGGGCTTTTTACAAATTGTGGGCTTTTTTTATTCTTAATGCATTTTCTGTAGAATACTAAACAGATTTGTCCAAAATTTGAGATGCAAATTGTAGTCTCTACTATGTTTGGAAAATTGGAGGTTTATAAAAGATAAACTATGAACAGAATTGTACCACTATGATAAGAATTTTTCAGAAGCATTCCTTCTGCTTCACAAATGTGGAACTACCTTAATAATGCTTATGGTTGATATAAATATTAGAGCATGGCAGTTAAATGCAGTAGTTATGCTAAAATACTGAATAATATCTTGAGAGTGCTCTTCAGATACTGTATGAATGCACCAAATTAAAGTTGTACCATTACTAAAGATAAATGGCCAAAAATAGTCAATTTTGATATCGTGAAGTTATGTCTTTCTTGGTATCAAACTGGGGATAGGATGGCAAATATGAGAGAACTAAGTTCCAAGGACTAAAAAAACAAGGCCAACATAGTTCTGCCTTGAATCAGAGACAAAAAAAAGCTGCCCAAAAAAGTGTTTGAGAGCACCCATTGAAGCTCCTATATATAGCAGAGTCAACATTTTCCTATTGAACAAGTTTGTATATTCAAAGCCATAGCAAGATCAGATAGCCACGATCCTAAATGAGAACCAGAGCCAAAGTTAAGACAGATCCATGTTTAGCCAAATAAGACAGCCATAGCAAAGGATCTGACCACAGAGCCAGATCATGAGAGATAGCAAGATTCTTGCTTCCATTGTGGAAATGTAGAAACTGTACAAGGGCTTTGCTTCCAGCAGATTTCATTGTGACAGTAATTGCTATGGTGTTGTAAGCGCTCATTAGTAGAAAATGGAGAGAATGTTGGAAGAAATGATGAAAGAGATGAGCATAATTAAGAAAGCAAAAGCAAATCAAAACCAGACTGCACTTCAAAACAATCAAAATAGAAATAGAAATCAGAATTATAGAAGAGATAACAATCAAGATAAGAAAAAAGAAAGTGACCAACAAATTAGACCTCCCTTTCAATAGAACTATGTAGATCAATATGAGGAAGACAGGGAGTTGGAAAGATTGGAGGAATCACATGTAAACTTGATTGGATCAGACAGTGGGGATGATGTTTTTCTCACTGAGGAAGAACAAGGTTTCTTCTCTAATGATCAAAATACAAACACCTATGAAGATTCTGCTAACTATAGATTGGGTTTTGAAAACGCAATCATGGAGGTCCACAAACAGTATGATCTTAGGAGCAAGGGAAGTATAGAGAATTAAAAAGATAAGAATACTAGCACTGCTGTCAAGAAAAACTCAGAAAATAAGCGCAAGAAGACAACAGAAAAAATCAACGTTTCGGCCAAAAAACCAGATTTAAATAAAGACAAGGGAATCCAGCCAAATGTTGAACAAAGTACCCCTAGCACTTCAGCCAGTGGTCCTAGTAAAACTATTCCTCTCACTAGTCCAAGCAAGGTTCAGCAAATCAAAGCTGCTGAAAGGAATTCAATTGAAAAAACAGATGTAAATATTAACAAGTCAATTATTCCTTTCAGTCTTGAGGGAGAGATTGCTAAGATAAAAATTACCATCCCCCTAGCTGAACTAGTAACCCAAGACGTGTACAAAAACCAAGTTTTGAAAGCCTTAAACTTAGGAAATGATACTGACACCTTAAACTTGACAGATGACAAACCTGAGCTGTTGTTCGGCCTAGAGGTTGAAGGAAAATATCAAGAAGGACCAGTCCCTCCCTTTTATGTCAGCTTGAACATACACTATAAAATTCTACACAATGCCATGTTAGATTCCAGAGCTTCCCACAATCTAATGCCCAAAGTAGTAATGGAAAGCTTAGGCTTAGAAATTACTAAACCATACAAAGATTTGTATTCTTTTGACTCAAGCAGAGTCAAATGTTTGGGTTTAATCAAAGATTTATGTGTTAACCTAGCTCAGATCCCTGCCAAGAATCTAGTGATGGATATAGTTGTAGCTGAAATTCCCCCTAAGTATGGCATGTTCTTATCAAGATCATGGGGAGCCAAACTTCAGGGCAGCCTTCAAATGGACATGTCTTATGCCACCATCCCTGTTTTCAACCAAAACAGAAGACTATATAGAGAATCCCATATGAAGTACATGGTGAGCAACATGGAAAAACCAAACAACACTCCAATCTATTCCATTCAATCAAGTTTAGATTCCTTTATCTTGTATAACGAAGATGAAATTACCCAACAAGGTAAAGAGAACATGAACCCAATCAGTTCACCAGACCAACCCGATCTTACCTCGAATCAACTTCAAAACATTGACAATCAACAGCAGCAAGAAAATGAAAAAGAGTCAAACATGATTTGGACAGTGAACTTTGACGGATCCTGTAATAAAACAAGCGCAGGTGCAGGCGTATGGATCCAGAACACAAATCAGAGTTTTTCATACAAGTTAGACTTCCCATGCACTAACAATATTGCTGAGTATGAAGCACTTCTCCTAGGCTTACAACTGCTTAAAGAATTAGAAGCCCAAAGGATATCTATTTTAGGGGATTCTGAACTTATCATCAAACAAATCAAAGGAGAATACTCAGCCAAGAATCCAAGGCTTAGGGAATATCGAAATGCTACCCTAGACCTACTAAAAACTTTCGAAAAATATGAACTCATTTTCATTCCTAGAGCACGGAATCATCTAGCAAATGAACTTGCCTTCATGGCCAGCAATTGCCAAATACCTGAGATAAATGAACAACTTAGTATAAGGGTGAAACACAGACCTGTTGTGCATGATAACGAAGATCACTGGCAAATTTTTGAATCTGACAGACATATAGATGATTTCTTAAAATCAGAAAATGATTTCAGCATGCCAATACCAGAAACTAGCCATAAAGAAAACTGTTTATATATCGAAGAAATCCCAGAAGTAGAAATGACGTATCCTGCTAATATAAATCATTGTGAGAATCCTTTCGAAGCAAAGATAATGCATAATGAAGACTAAGAAGACTTGGAAGTCTTACAATGCAAAAATGATAAAATCCATAGAGGTCTCACGCCTTTAGAACACCTGTTTGATCTCAACGATGTAGCTAAAGAACCAAGAATGGAGCCTGTGGAAACGAATGTAGAAGAACACAACATAGACAGTCTAGCAGAACCCAAGATGATCAAGCTATCCAGCACCCTCCCAGCTCACATAAAATTGCAATACATAGAGCTTTTCAAAGAATTCAAATATGTGTTTGCTTGGGAATACAAAGACTTAAAATCATATGATACCAGCATCATCCAGCATAAAATCCCCTTGAAGGAAAATCAAAAGCCTTTTAAGCAAAAAATAAGGAGAATAAATCCCCTTTTACTACCTTTAGTTAAGGCAGAAATTGAGAAAATGTATAATGCTGGGATCATAGTACCCATTAGATTTTCAGAATGGGTATCAAACTTAGTTTATGTTAGAAAGAAAACTGGGGAAATCAGGCTCTGCATTGACTTCAGAAATTTAAATAGAGCCTCTTTAAAAGAAAACTACCATTTACCTAAGATGGACCATATACTTCAAAGGGTAGTTGGATCAAGAAGAATATCCCTATTAGATGGGTTCTCAGGTTACAATCAGGTGTTAGTGTTCCCAAGTGATCAAATCAAAATTTCTTTTACCACACCTTGGGGAACTTGTATGTATGTCAAAATGCCTTTCAGATTAATGAACGCAGGGGCCACCTTCCAAAGGGCCATGGACATAGCCTTCTCTGAAGATATTGGCTATTTTATAATTATTTACCTTGATGACATAACTGTTTTCTCAAAAACTGATGAAGAGCATTTGATTCACCTAAGAAAGGTTTTTGAGAAGTGTAGGAAATTTGGTTTATCACTGAATCCCAAGAAGACCTTTTTGGACTCCAAGAAGGGAAACTTCTTGGGCATATAATTTCAGAAGAGGGAATCAAAGTAGACCCTACCAGGATAGATGGCATATTGCGAATCAGCCATCCTAGAAGCCTCAAAGAATTGCAATCTTTCATTAGAAAGATTAATTTTTTGAGAAGGTTTATTCCCAACCTTGCTGAGCTATTAAAAAACATTACAAACATGCTTAAGAAAAACGTGGGTGTAAAATGGACTTTACCAGCTAAAAAATCATTCGAACTGGTCAAACAAGCTCTTACCCAAACACCAGTCCTGATTACTCCTGATTTTACCAAAGACTTTTACATTTTTTCTTTTGCATCTGAACATACAATAGCTGCAGTTTTGCTTCAGAAGAATGATTTAGGACAAGAACAACCAATATCCTTCTTTATTAGGGCCTTAAGAGATGCTCCTCTCAATTATAACATCATCGAGAAGCAAGCCTTAGCATTAGTGAAAGCATTAAAGGACTTTAGGGTCTACATCTTGCACTCTCACATAATTGCTTTTGTTCCACATACTATTGTCAAGGACATTCTAAGTCAAGACCCTGATGGTAAAAGGGGAAAATGGATTGCAACTATTCTTGAATATGACTTAGAAATTAGGCCCACCAAACTAGTAAAAGGGCAAGGGTTAGCAAAACTTATGGCTGAGTCTAACTTCCAAGCATTAGACATGAATATGGTAGATGTGTTGGAAGAAATAGGAGAAGAATCTGATGCTCCTTTTATTGAAGAAACATTCCTAATTTCCCCTTGGTATGCTGACATTGTCTATGTACTTTTATATTTAAATACTCCTCCTTCGTTGTCTAAAACTAAAGCTAGATTTTTGAAACAAAAAGCTTTGAGTTTTGGTATATTAGATGGAGTATTATATTGGAAAAACACTGTTGGAATTTTGCTTAAATGTTTACTTGAAGATGATGTAGGAAAAATCATGCATGAATTACATGATGGTGAATGTGGAGGACACCTCTACTGGAAGGCCACAACAAACAAAATTCTCAGATCAGGTTACTATTGGCCCACCCTTTTCCCAGACACTCAGAAGTTGGTCATGTCTTGCCATAAATGTCAGATCTTTGATGGCAAGAGAAAATCCTTCCCTTACCCTTACATCCTATCAGAGTTGAAGCAACTTTTCAACAATGGGGGCTGGACTTCATTGGAGAAATTCATCTATCCTCCTCAGCTCAACATAGGTGGATCCTCACGGCCACTGAATTCTTCACCAAATGGATAGAAGTTATACCTACCAGGAATGCTAATGACTCTGTCATTATCAAGTTCCTTGAAACCCACATCCTATCTAGATTTGGTTGTCCCAGAAAAATCATAACAGACAATGCTGCTGCTTTCAAATCTAAGAAAACGGTTGATTTTTGTCACAAATACCATATAACCTTGGGCCATTCCACTTCTTACTATCCCCAAGGAAATGGATTAGCTGAATCCTCCAACAAGAGTCTCATAAATATCATTAAAAAGCTGTTGGAAGAAGATAAAAAATCATGGCACAGTAAGTTGGTTCATGCCTTATGGGCTGATAGACTAACTATAAAGAAATCAATAAATATGTCCCCCTATCAATTATTTTATGGCATGGATGCAATTTTTCCTACCTCATTAGGAGTTCCAGTCATGAAGCTCCTTCAAGAAGTGCAGGTTGAAGAAAATGATATGCAGAGGAGGATCAACCAAACAATTCATTTGCAGCAGACCAGAGAAGAAGTTTATTAAAGAACACAGTTAGTCCAAGAAAATATGAAGAAACTATTTGATAAAAGGACTAAGGAAAAAAACTTCCAGGTTGGAAGTGTTGTTCTTAAATGGGATTCAAGAAGAGAAGAGAAGGGGAAACATGGCAAGTTTGAGAACTTGTGGAAAGGACCATATATTATTCATGCTGAGAGGGGTCACAATACATTTTTCTTAAAAGAATTGAATGGAGAAGACCTATATGGAGGTCCTGTCAATGGCAGGATGCTCAAGCATTACTTCTGCCAAGAATCTTAAGTTTTCAAAGCATTTTTGTTTTACTATTGTAAAAACCATAGTATAACCATTGCATTCAAAGTTAGAAAAATTCAAAAATACAAAAACAATAGGAAAAAAGAAAAGAGGGCAGATTGTCAAAACAAGAAAGGTATAGCCCCATACCAAAAAAGAGATAAATATGAAAGTGTGCAAGCTCAAATGCCACTCCTGAAAAACACACTTCTAATTAGTCAAGCAATTTAATCTTGACTAAATTAGCTTTAAATTTTTCTGCTGATAGGATAGTGAATTCGATTTGCCAAACTGTTCAATCTTGGCTTATCAGTAGATAGATTAGGATAGAAATGAAGGTTCAAACAAACTCAAAATCTGAACCAAAGTTTCCAAAGAAGAGTGACTCAAATCTGTTTTATTTTCTGAGTCACAAAGAAAGTGTAAATCTGGTTCTGATTTGCTCAAAACCTGAACCAAAAGAAAAGCAAAGACAACTCAAACAAAGCAAAAATAGAGCTGTAAAGAGAAGATAAGGCCATGATGAAGAACTTTCAGATCTTAAGCCTTCTATTTTTGATTTAATTTTTTGCAAATAATAATCTATGTGCAGCTTATTTTTATGCCATAGATCACATCAAGTCAAATAGCTTAATCTTGACTTGACTGTTTTTTAAATTTCTCTTGTAGAATTTAGAGAATGAAAGTCTGTTGGACAGTTTAATCCCAACAGACAGTAGATTAGGTAGAGAATATCTGAGCTCAACTGTTTAATCTGAGTTCAGGGAGAAATAAGGAGTAGAATTAGATTAGTTTTTATGCTTTCAAAAGAATAAAATGTTTTGAAAAGAGTTTTCCAATCCAAGTGCACTCTGAATGAGGAAAAAATGTTAGATCAGTAGGATTGGGTAGGTGGAAAGCTTGTAGATGAAAATCCATTATTTTCATGGCTGCTAATATGTTTTCAAAGCAAGATCATCCAGCAAAAGAAGAGCAGCCCAATGGATCAGGCACAAGTCAGCGTCCCAGAAAAATCAAGTCTGAATTCTTGATGCCTTCAAGAAGGCACCATCCCCAAGTGGAGCCACAGTTAGCCACCTATAATATTTTGTTATACCAAAAGGTGGCTAAGAATTTTTGAGCCTCCAAGGAACAAATTTTATCACTAAAATTTTTTGGCTCTTGAAGTCTCTCTAAGGTCTCATGCCTCTGTCTGGATCCCTTATTGTTGTTTTACATCCTAAAAGCCTCTGAAATCCTTCAAAAATCCCAGGATAAAATACTGCTGCAGAACCCCTTGGTCCCCTTCCTTTTCTTCCTCACTAACCTCATTTTATATTCTCCATTTCCCATGAAAAACCCACAATTTCATGTTTCTCCCTTTCCATTTCATTAAAATCCCTTTTATAAGATTAAAAACCCATTTTTTAACCTTACCGAAACCTTCATTTCCTTCAAAAAACCCTTCAAAAACCATGAAAATACATGTTTTTATGTATAGGACTTAAGCCCCTCGAGCTTAAGCCCTTAGCCCCTTTCTTCCATACGCCCACACCCTGGAACCAAGTTCTAAGCCCTTTTGGCGCTTAGCGCAAATCGCAATATCACAAAATCGCATTTTCCACGGTTTGTTTAAACTAACCCATCGCAAAAACTTGCGATGCGATCGTTCCGCTCGATCGCAAATCGCAAATCGCAGAGTTGTGGTTTTTTCTAAAGTGCTCATTGCAAATCCCTCCTCCATCGCAAATCGCAGATCGCAAATTTCAGTTTTCATTTAAAATGCCCATCGCAAATATTTTCGATGCGATTCATCGCAGTTTCCGCCCATCGCATAATCGCAATATCGCATTTTCTCTCCGTCGCATAATCCACCATCGTGTTTTCCACTTTTGCGATTTGCGATTGATTCCGTCGGGCCCACCATATGATACCCCCGCCTTTCATATAAAAACTCTTTTTCCTTTGTAAAGTCGAAAATGATATATTTTGTGGTTTACAAATGTTTTGCCCATTACATCCTGCCGATGTATCTCCGCCGTCGATCTGCACCCCCGCTCCATGATCCAACGACCCTGTTTCCTCTGCACAACCTCCAATACAGTTTAACCTATAAATGCAGGATTTCATAACTTTCATTTGTATTTTGCAGGGTTTAATGTTTTCCACTATATTCAGAAGGAAATTTGAAAGATGAGGGTGACGAACCTCCCTCTTTTGATTTGTCAAAAGGAAATCGGCCACAGGGTGTAAATTCACATTTTCATCAGTATTTCATGAGGCATTGATGCCATATAACCCTGCGCAGCCCTGTGTAACAGTGAAGCACCAAGAATCTGGCACAGTCAAAGAGTATCAGTTGTAGAAGACCAGAAATGTGCCAGCACAGAGAATTGAAGACAGTTTTATGGGGATTACGGCTAAGACTGTTATCAAAAGCCTAATCCCCTAATCTAAAACACAGTTTGAAGAAAACCTAAAGTGTTTTATCAGATAGAAAGCCTCCACTGCCACATCTGAGGCAAATTGATTCCTCAGCTACCACAAAGCCACCTGTTCCCTCAAAACTTTCAAAACAGAGGCCGAAGTTATTGAAGAAAACCAGACATTCGCCTCCAGCGCAGCCAGGAAGTTACTTCTGCAAGGAAATCAATGCAGAAATATCTGCAGAATTACTCCAAACATAACGCAGAACCTCAAAGTCAAATAAAGCTCCCACCAGGCTTTAATATTTATTGTAAAACAGTTAATACAGTGATCCACCTTTAAACTTCTCCATCGAGCCTCTCAAAGGGCCAAGAAGTCTTCACTCTGTATTAATTATCCTTGAGATATTTTGTTAGATCTCACCTCCTCATCTTCCTATAAATACTATTGTGGAAGATGAGAAGTTGTTGGTTGTTGGTTGCTGTTTGATCACAAGTTGTAACATTGAAACTCTCTGAAATAAATATACAAGTCTGTTGAAGTTGAAAACAAATTGAAGTCTTGGATATCTTGATGATGCTGTTGCATGCCCCTTCCTGAGAAGGCTCTATCATTGGATTCATGAGCTTGGTTGTTGGTGAAGTATTCTAACTGTTTAATGTTTTCTCCTATTTTCATTATGTTTCATAATCTCTTACTACAGTAGGTTGAAAGTTTTAGGCTAAGAAATGACTCCTGGAAGCACCTTAGACCTGTTCACCCTTCACTGTTTTATGTTTTCTTCTGCTGAAGTATTTTAGAGGCTTTAAACCTTCTCTTTAGTCTTCATGCTTGTTTATTTCCTTGATAGCTCAAATAGATGGTTTCAGCATGATTTATGGTTCTCCCTGCTTGTCTTCCATCACTTGAAAGCTGTTATTGAAGTCTCCCTTTGAAGTATCATTGTCTTAAGTTAATCAAAGAGGTCGGTTTTGATCTTACCCTTTTCCCCTACTTAAACATTTGTTTTGAAGGTCTTTATAGTTGTAAGCATAGATGTTATTTAGGTGTTCCCTCTTCTATGAATGCAACTATTAGTGAATCTTTTATGTTTTCTAAGTCCTTTAAAATAAAATATTTGAGGAAATAAGGAGTTCCCCGAATCTTAGATTTCATTTTAAAAGTTGTCTTGAAGTCATTATTTGCTTAAAGAATGTTTGTAGAATTTATGGTTAGCCCTGTCTATCAAATATCTCTTTATTGTTAAGTTATGTTTTCAAGTTCTCTTTGTTGAGAATTAAACTTCTCTTTCCAAAACTTTAATTTCCATCTCATTCCAAAACAAAGGATCCTATGGCCAAGTTAGATTTTCCCTTTGATATCCCATATCCCTTGAAGAGTTTGTCATGACTTTATTTTGACTCCATTGCCCAATGAACCAGATATTTCCTCTTTCTGTCTATCTTTCCTAGACCTTTCATATTCTGCTGTATCAACTCAACCCAACCAAACAAACATATGCACTTAATAACTAGTCTAAAATCCATAATCAAAGCAAAAAAGATAAATCTTTGCAAACAAATATTTGAGAGATCCCTCTCTGAGAACAGGAGGACTAGATCCTGGAACTCTAAAGATTGGTTCTGATGTTTCCTTGTCTTTTGATTTGCCAAACTGTCAAAACACGGGGGACCAACACCTACTATATTGGTATAAACATAATATGGCATTTACCTGAAGTATTTCATATGTATCTGGAAGTAAATAAGTTGTAGGACAATTGTTATGGCAGATATAAGATGTTTATTATAGTTTATATTTCAATTTTTCTTAAGTAGCATGCATGTGCGGTTCATATAGTGACTACAATTACCAAATATATTTTAGTGAAGATGTGAAGATGATCTCTCATTAGGTCCTAATTACTTAAATCATCATTAATTATCTTTCCAAATGAATAAAATATGTTAACAAATTAGTAAAAACTATGAAAACAAATCATGCTTTAAAAAAATATGGCACGATGAGTCACACTCTGAGATTTATTTAATTACTCATCAAGTGTCGCTACAACATATATATGATCACCATTACCATAGAAATGGGACATGTGACCATCATTTTGGTTTCACCAATGACATTACACATCATGAGCATTGTTTAGGGTTGATTGTGTTGATTTTTTTTAAACAAATAATTTATGCATTTTATGGAAATTATAGACACAATTTATAATCACATTACAAGATCATGATGTATGGATATTACTTATCATTTCTTAGATACTCACAGCTTACCAACACCTAATAGATTGATATACACATCATATGGAATTTACCCCTAGAATGCCACATGTATCCTAAAACAAATTAGTTGTATGGCAACTGTTATGGTGCATATATGATGTGTATTACACTTTATCTTATAATTTTGTTGAAGTAGCATACAAAAATTTACATAGTGATATGAGAACCACTTTCTAGAGTATACATCAATTTTGTACACATGGCTTTTCAGTTACTTCTTAAGATATATCATTGGTGATGATCACATGATTATATAATGAACCATTAAGTTGAACTATGAAATTATTCCTCACAACACACACACACACATATTGATGAATTAATAATTTTTCTCATATAATTTTTTTAATCTATTTTGAAAAAAAAAATTATATATAATTATTTCTAAGAACAAGAGAGAATTCCTTACCATATCTTCGTAAAACATATAATAGCAAGAAAATTAATCTATTGAAATTTCATTTCCAAACATATTCATGGAGTAAAATGAAGATTAAAAGGAGATATTCATGTATTTACCTATAACATCACCTCATAAGAATGTAAATGTACAATATTGATGATACATAGGTTAGGAGAAAATTAATCTATTGAAATTTCATTTCCAAACATATTCATGGAGTAAAATGAGGATTAAAAAGAGATATTTATGAATTTACTTATAACATCACCTCATAAAAATGTAAATGTACAATATTGATAAAATTTATTTATATATGATAAATAATAAACCTTTATCTCACATGTATGATATAATCTTATAAACAAACACATTCTATAATATGCAATAAAAGTGAAATTACACAATCCACATGGAAATACGACTTAGTTCAAGCAAAAGAAAATAAAAAATAAACCATAAGTGACACAGATTTTTCAAAGGCATATAAGTGTCTTTTATTTCATATAAGTGTCGTTATATCGACGGTGGCCAAAGCATCGCTATTGCGACGTGACAGATGCCTCCAAACGTCGCAATTGCGACACTTAGACATTGTGTCACAATTGTGTCGTTTGGAGGCAGTCGTCGCAATAGCGACGCTTTGGGGCATAGTGTCGCAATTGCGACGTCTTCCTCCAAAATTCGCAATTGCGACACTTTGTCTAAGTGTCGGTATTGCAACACTTTTCTCTAAATGTTGGTATAGTGACGGTTTCAGGCGGGATTGAAAAAAATTGGGGAAATTTCCGACATTTGGTCAAAAGTATTGGAACCAAGTGTCAGAATTTCCCCCAAATGTACTAGTGAAGAGTGGAAGTTGGAACCAAGGTACACCACCCTATAGACTTGTCTTCTGGAATAAATGATCTGATATCGATAGAAGGAGGTCTTTCATAGGCGAGGCAATAATGGGTCCTCAACTAAGGCATGAGAGAAAATAGTAGAGTGATTGACAGACGGACACTAGGGGTGATGATGAAATGGGGGGTACTGAGTAGTGGATGGACGACTTCCCTTGTTAGAGCATAAAGGGCATGGATGACCTGGAAGCGACTGACACAATATCGTGAGGGATAGGTGATAGTTGGACTGGAGGCCATAATGTGCGACACGAGAGAGGGACCAAACAATGATGGATGGAGGACTATAACAGGAAAAAGGGACTCGGGATAGACTCCATGAATGCGATGATGACTCCACTTAGATGCTCTAAACAAGGGCGACTCAATGGTGCTTGTTGATCAACGGTTGTCAATGATGTCAAAAAAAGCAGCACCAAGGGCTAACCCAGTATTTCATGGGAATTTTGACCTACAAAATTACTATATTCTGGTTCAATAATTATTTCGATGGTTTCTACTTGTCGAGATGTTTCCATTGATATATGGCACGCCACATAATTCTTCACGATTTAAGAGATATTCATGTTTGAATTTTGTAACCCCAGTTAGTGGGCTAAAACCCTATGGGGTTGTGGCATGGGTCATTTAAAATTCAATAATTAATAATATTTAAACTCCTAAAATCCCTCCCTTGTTCACTTGTTGAATCCCCTCTCAACCTAAGCATTTCTATAAATTGTGATCCTCATATCCTCCTTATGTAGGCATTTCTCTATCTGAAATAGGTCATCATGGAATTTTCACTCTAATGTATTTTCTATGAAGGTTCAGAAGCTGAAATTTTTATGAGGCGAAGCCGAAATCCTAAGGAAGCTCTTGTACAAATTTCTGATCAAGCTGCAGAATATTTTCGGAGATATGATCTGTGGAAGGAAGTGTTTGTGCAAGCTCCTGAAAATCATCTCGAAGAAGTGACCTTGGTAAAATCATCATATCTCTCTCTCTGAGTATCGGGTTGGAATTCTGTAAAAAGTAGAAGATAGGGCAAGGATGGTAGTGTTTTCTCTATCAATTTGAGAGCCGAATGAAGAAAAAATGACATGTGGCACACCATACAAGTTAGTTCTACTGAAAAAATCCATAATTAGGGCACTGTGAGAGATTGGGAATAACTCTCTCTTGAAGAATCTAAATTGGGTCATACCCATGGCATTAGAAATATGACTCAGAAGACTACTACAAAACCAAAAATCACATATTGGGGATCTGAAATAACAGAGATACACTAGATTCAATATCGAGCTCCTAGAAGGAAAGAAAAAACTAGATCATGTGTTGTCAAGGGCTGCAAAGGACCAGACTTTCTAGGGCAGAAAAGCAAAGCAAGGTGTAGCAGAGGGTAGCATGACAAGAGCAACAACCAAGGTGGAGAACAACAGCAAGAATTTCATCACATGAAGTCTTCAAGTGGGCAGCACTGCATACAGTCACTGTAAAGGTATCACTGTATTAAGTCATTGTAAATACATTATTGTAAAAATTGTACTAGTGTCTATCTGCCAAGAGTTGAAGAGGTAGTGTTGGGAGGTCTATGATCATCATTAGGTGTTTGTGTCATAGTTGGGGTTATGGTCTAGTGTGTCTTCTTCTTCTACATCATTCTATATCATTGTAAAGTGGACCATTTTCCCAGGTACGGGAGTCCATTCTTCTTTTATTCTTCTATAGGGTGGTAGGGTGGTGCTAGGGTGAGTTGTAGCTCATTGGGTGTTGAGGCATATGTTTAGTTGACTTCTAGAGAATCTCTGATGTTGGAACGTCCATCCAGTAGGAGCTGGAGAAGAATGTTTTTCTATATTCTACGAAGTTGGAGCTTTATTTTGAATTGGAGTTGAAAATTAAAGAATTATTAGAAAATCATTAGGTGGTTTTTGTCCCGGAGTGGGTTTCCACCTTAAAAAAATGTGTGCATTTGTGTTCCTTTTTTTTACTTCTATCATTGTACATACACTGATAATAATTGAAGATTAACTAATGCTCTAATTGAAAGGAATATTGATTCACCCCCCCTCTCAGTATTTCCAACAATTGGTATCAGAGCTTGGTTCCTTCAATAGCATTTTAACAGCTGGAAGGAGCTTATGGAGCATACCAAGAATGGTGTACCTATGTTCAATGAAAATAATTATGCACTCTGGAAAGGAAGAATGGAGGTCTATCTCTTGGCGCAAGGTTATGAAGTATGGGACACTGTTCAAAATGGATTTACATCAACCGCAGATGAACAAGGTAAGAAGAATTTGGTAAATGATGCAAAAGCAAATAATATTATTATTAGTGGACTTATTGAATCTGCTTATCATAAGGTGTTTGGTTGTAAAACCGCCAAAAATGTATGGGACAAGCTTGAGAATATATATGCAGGTGACTCAAATGCCAAAGAAGCAAAGCTTCAAATCTATAGAGAAAAATTTGAGCAACTCAGAATGAAATAAGATTGCAACATTGCTGCATACTTCCAATAGGTTGATGAAATAACCAATACTCTAGAAGGATTGGGAGAGCCAGTTGATGAGGACACTATTGTACGAAATATTCTTAGAATGTTACCAGGGAGATTCAACCGAAAGGTATTGGTCTTAGTATATAGTGCAAATCTAGACAAACTCAACAAAGAGGAATTACATGGAGTTCTCATAGCATATGAAATGAGACTTGATGAGGAAGAGGGTACTTCGCACCTAGAAACTGCGTTCGTTGCATCTAAGAAAAACAATAAGGACAAAAAACCTTCAATTGAAATGACATGCACTTGCAAGTGTGAAGAAAAGGGAGATGATGGAGAAGGTCTTTCAGATGAATAATATGCTTACTTTACGAGAAAACTAAAAATTGGTAAGGGAAAATTCAAAGGTAAAATTCCATTGATATGTTTCAGCTGTGGTGAGGTTGGGAATTTCGTAGCAAAATGTCCAAACAGAAGTGATGGAAACTCAAAAGGAAAGAAAGGCTTTAAGAAATTCAACAAGCAAGGAAAAAAGAAAGGATCCAAAAGGAAATTTCTCTCTAAAGAAGATAGCTCATCATCCGATGAGGACAATGACAATAAAGAAGAAGCCAATGAGAAAGTATTGTCTATGGCCAAACAACATAAACAAGAGGTATCAAACAATGAAGAAGAAGGATTGACCATAGAATAATTTTCTGAGGAGGCAATCAGGCTTATCAAAGAGCTCAAGGCTGAGAAGATCCGTTCCAATACTCTTGAAGAATAATTTCAAGGTCTCAAAATTGAAGTTGAAGAACAAAAATGTATTGAAGAGTCACTTCAAAAGAAGTTGGGAGAAAGCAACCAAGAAAGGGAAGCATTAGAAGCCAAAGTAGTCTCGCTGCGTAAGGAAGTGAAGAAGGGAAAAACTGTCCAAAACTATGCCAACAGCTCAAGGGCATTGGAAGAACTCATCAAAAATCAACGATCTTACAACGACATAATTGGCCTTGGTTACAAAGAAGAAGCAGTACCTTCTACAACAAAATACAATGAACCTATGATATCTGACATGCATGTAGACTTCATTGGATAAGATTCATATGCACATCGTTGGAAGACGATTCCTCGACGAAGATTTCCATCCAGGTACCAACAAATTTTTCATGGATATTGTTATTCATGTGGAAAACTTGGTTATAAAGCTGTAGAATGTCGCACGTACCCTAGTAACCAATACAATTCTAGGAGATCCTTCAAATATGAACCTCCCAGGGCTCAACGAAACATCAATATATTTGAACATTTAAGAAATAATATGGAATGTTACAAATGTCAGAACTTTTGACACATAGCTAGAGACTACAGACTTGAAAATCCTCTAGAAGAATCTTCGAAGCCACATAATGAATGAACATGGAAGCAGAAGAAGATTGATAATTGTGCTCTCACTCTTAAGGCTCAAAATAACAAAGATGTGTGGTATGTTGACAGTGGTTGCTCAACGCATATGACTGGAGATAGAAGAAAATATGTATCTCTAAAAGAGAAGAAGGATGGAATAGCATCCTTTGGAAATGATGGATCTTCAAATGTTATAGGATTAGGTATTGTCACTCTCGGAAGAAAACATGTTATAACCAAGAATATTCTATTGGTTAAAAACATGAATCACAATCTGCTCAGTGTTGGACAAATGTGTGATCAAGGACACACAGTGCTATTCAACTCCACAAAATATGAAATCAGAAAAGGCAGGTATGGTAAAATTGTTGCTATCGCAAGTCGAGCTCCAAACAACATATATGTTCTGTATGAAGCAACTAAATCATGTCTAGTAGTTAAAGAAGAGGAAAACTAGTTATGGCACAAACGAATGGGTCACAGAAACTTTGAGACAATCTTGTCAGGATAAGAAAAAAGGAAGCAGTACGAGAAATGCCAAAAACCTCAAAATCCTCCAACACTCTATGTGAGGCATGTCGACATGGAAAGTAGACAAAATTCCAATTTAAAATAAAAGAACACTTTGCATCACATCCATTGGAATTGATACATACTGATCTATGTGGTCCTGTGAGAACAAAAGGCTTAGATGGAGAATTATATTTCATGTTAATGATAGATGACTATACCAGGATGATAGCCATCAGTTTCCTAAAGAAAAAATATGAAGCATTTGAGTGCTTTAGGATCTACAAGGAGTTGGTCGAAAATGAAACTAATTTGAAAATAAAGTGTCTAAGATCAGATAATGGCAAATAATTCAATTCCAAATTATTTCAGCAATACTGTGACAAAAATGGAATAAAAAGAAAATTTTCAATAGCACAAACACCTCAAAAAAATGGAGTTGCTGAAAGAAAGAATAGAACCATATAGGAAATGGGTAGAACAATGTTGACAGAATCAAAATTGGATGAAAAATTCCGGGTTCAAGCAATTGATACGGAAGTCTTCATTATCAAATGAAGTCTTCTTATAAATAATTGCAACAAGACCCCATATGAATTATGGAAAGGAGAACTAGCTAATGTAAAATATTTCAGAATCTTCGGAAGCAAATGTTATATCAAAAGAGAAGATCAAAATTTGGGTAAGTTTGAATCATGTGTTGATGAAAGTATCTTTGTTGGTTACTCACGCAAAATAAAGGCCTATAAATATTATAATATAAGACGAAAACAGATAGAGGAGAGCATAAATGTTACATTTGACGAAGATGGTGTTCTAGCGAATAATGATGAGGATCTAGAATCTTTGAAACTTGAGACAGAGGCTGAAAAAGGCAGATAAAATTCTAGAATAAGAAGCAACTATCAACGAGGAAGAAGTAAATAATGATCATAAAGATATACCAAAACAACAACAAGAATCTCCTCCAAGGAGAACAAAATAATGGATTCAAAAGAACCATCCATCAAATCAAATCATTGGTGACATAAATGAAGGTCGATAGCTTCGTTCATCACAACAAGCTCACATTGCTTTTCTAGCAACCTTTGAGCCTAGTAGTTTTGAGGAAGCCAACTAGAATGAACATTGGGTAGCAGCTATGAATGAAGAATTGGATCAAATCAAGAAGAATAACACCTGGGAATTAGTTCCATGACCAAAATATAAAAATGTCATTGGGACTAAATGGGTGTTCAGGAACAAATTGAATGAAGATGAACAGTTTACCAGAAACAAATCAATATTGATTTGCAAACCCTATGCACAAGTGGAAGGAATTTATTTCAATGAAACATTTGCACCAGTTGCCAAAATGGAAGCCATTTGAATGTTTCTTGCCTATGCATGTTCAAGAAAAATCAGAGTCTACCAAATGGATGTTAAGGTAGCATTTCTAAATGGAGAATTAGAAGAATAAGTTTACATCGAACAACCTAAAGGTCTTCTACTATCAGAAAAAGAATACTATGTTTGTAGGTTAAAGAAGGCTCTATATGGTCTCAAGCAGGCTCCCAGAGCATGGTATGCTCATCTTGATGGATATCTACGTCAACAAGGGTTCAAGAAAGGTATTGTTGATAGCAACCTTTATGTACAAATAGATAAAGATAATTTAACAATCATTGGGGTATATGTGGATGATATAATATTTGGTAGCAATGATGATCGACTAAGTAAGAAATTTTATACAAAGATGCAAAGTGAGTTCGAGATGTCTTTATGGGTAAAATTGCACTATGTAAGGATTAAATATCTGACAGAAAGGAATATTTATATGTCAAGCCAAGTACATCAAGGAAATGCTCAAGAAATTCAAAATGGAAGATTGCAAAACCGTCCTTACTCCGATGGTAACAGGTTGCAAATTGAGCATAGACAACTCATCTAAGGATGTGGATCAGAGGTTGTACAGATCTATGATTGGTAGTATTCTATATGTAACAACCTCTCGGCTAGATGTTATGCAAGAAGTTGGACAAGTAGAAATATTCCAAGTAGCAGCAAAAGAATCACATATTATTGTTGTTAAAAGAATTCTTCGATATCTAAAGGGCACAGAAGAATATGGCTTGTGGTATCCCAAGGGTAACAATCTCATTATTCAAGCCTTTACAGATGCAGATTGGGCAGGAAGCATTGACGATTGTAAGAGTACTAGTGGAGCAACATTTTATCTAGGTGGTTGTCTCGTATCATGGTTGAGCAAAAAGCAAACCTCAATCTCGTTATATACAGCGAAAGAAAAATACATTGCAACGGAATCATGTTGTACTCAAGTCCTTTGGATGAAACAAACTTTGGAATATCTTCAAGTTCAATTTAGTGAGCCTATTCCCAAATTCGGTGACAATACTAGTGCCATCAACATCTCCAAGAATCCTGTCATGCATTCAAAAACAAAACACATTCCGATAAAATATCATTTTGTTAGAGAACAAGTCGCTGAAAATAATATCAAACTTGAGTATGTTGGTACAAAAGAAAAAATTGTTGATATCTTCACTAAGCCTTTACCTCGTGAAGCATTTGAATAGCTTCGCCAGAAGCTTGGGATTCTACCAAGTTCTCATTAGATTACAGGTCCACAGGATGATTTTTTGTCAGGGGGAGTGGAAGTGTGTACAAGTATGCACGATGGTTGTGTTTCAAGGGGAGTTACCCTTTGCCATTGATGTCAAAGGGGGAGAGAATGTTGTAGGAATAGGTGTCATGATCGTAGGGGGAGTACTTTTGTTGCCATCAATGCCAAAGGGGGAGATTGTTGATCAACGGTTGTCATTGATGTCAACCCAAGCAGTAGCAGGGGATAACCCAATATTGCATGGGAATTTTGACCTACCAAATTACTGATTGTTGGTTCAAGAATTCATTTGATGGTTTCCACTTATTGAGATGTTTCCGTTGATATATGGCATGCCACGTAATTCTTCACGGTTTGAGAGATATTCATGTTTGAAGTTTGTAACCCCAGTTAGTGGGCTAAAACCCCATGGGGTTGTGGCATGGTTCATTGAAAAGTAAATAATTAATAATTTTTAAACTCCTAAAATCCCTCCCACATTCACTTGTTGAATCCCCTCTCAACCTAAGCATTTCTATAAATTGTGATCCTCATATCCTCCTTATGTAGGGATTTCGTTATCTGAAACAGGTCATCGTGGAATTTTTGCTCTAATGTTTTTTATACAAAGTTTCAAAAGTTGAAATTTCTATGAGGTGAAGCTTAAATCCTGAGGAAGCGTTTGTACAAATTTTAGATCAAGGTGCACAATATTGTTAGAGATATGATCTGTGGAAGTCAGTGTTTTTACAGGCTCCTGAAATTCATCTCAAAGAAGTGACCGTGGTAAAATCGTCATATCTCTTTCTCTGAGTATCAGATTGGAATTATGTAAAAAGTAGCAGATATTGCATGGAATGTATTTTTTTTTCCATCAATTTTAGAGCCGAATGAAGAAACAATGACACATGGCATGCTGTACAAGTTCTCTCTACTAAAATAGTCCATAATTAGGGCATTGTGAGAGATTGGGTATAACTATCCCTTGAAGAATCCAAATTGGGTCAGACCTATGGCATTGGAAAGACGACTCAGAATACTACTATAGGACCTAAAATCACATATTGGGAATCTGAAATAACAGAGGTACACCAGATTCAATTTCGAGCTCCTAGAAGGCAAGAAAAAGCTAGATCATGTGTTGTCAAGGGCTGCAAAAGACCATACTTTCTAGTGCAGCAAAGAAAAGCAAGGTGCAGCAGATGGTAGCATGAAAAGAGAAGCAACCAAGGTGTATAAAAGCAACAAGAATTTCATCACGTGAAGTCTTCAAGTGGGCAGCACTGCATACAGTCACTATAAAGGTATCATTGTACTAAGTCATTGTAAATACATTATTGTAAAAATTGTACTAGTGTCTATCTGCCAAGAGTTGAAGAAGCAATGTTGGGAGTTCTTAGATAATCATTAGGTGGTTGTATCATAGTTGTGGTTATGGTCTAGTGTGTCTTCTTCTTCTACATCATTCTATACCATTGTAAAGTGGACCATTTTCCCAAGTATGGGAGTCCATTCTTATTTTATACTTCTACAGGGTGGTAGGGTGGCGGTAGGGTGAGTTGTAGTGCATTGGGTGTTGGGACATCCATTCAGTTGACTACAGAAGAATCTTGGGCATTGGAGCATCCATCCAGTGGGAGCTGGAGAAGAATTTTTTTCTAGATTCTGGGAAGTTGGAGCTTTATTTTCAATTGGAGTTGAATATTAAAGAATTATTAGAAAAGCATTAGGTGGTTTTTGTCCCGGAGTGGGTTTCCACCTTAAAAAATGTGTGCATTTGTGTTCATTTTGTTTACTACTATCATTGTACATACACTGATAATAATTGAAGATTAACTAATGCTCTAATTGAAAGGAATACTGCTTCACCCCTCCTCTCAGTGTTTCCAAAAATGCTGCCACACAGTAAAGGTCCAATGGGGACCCAATAAACATGAGTACAAGATGGTAACTCACGACGAAAATCAACACGAGCATGGAAAAGTATGTAGGAAAAGTGGTGCCCCAAGTACAAGTGTTTCAAGTGAATAAATCCGATTTTGAAGAGTGGTGAAGTGACGCTTCTTGGACAAAATGTTTCTTGGTGAAGTATCAAATCACGAAAAACTAACAGATACCCATTTGAGGGCTCGGTGAGAGCTTTCCAACGGTATAGACGGTTTTTCAAACTGACCTACGGGTTGGCCATAGTAGGCGAAAGGAAAATTAGGGGTTTCTCTTTTAATAAGGCATTTCCCTCCAAATTCACTCATTTTCATGTGGAGCTATGGTGAATGTAGAGAGGAGAGAAGGCCCTAAATCTTGCGGTGAGCGTAGCAGACAAATCGACTATTGGAATCGAGATCTTTCAGTTGTAGGTAAGAGTCCTAACACTAATATTTCATTTTAGTGGATTGAAAGTTTAGTTTAGGTCCCCAGAGCTCATTAACAGACCCCTAATATTCTTCACACCTGGGTCGCACTTTTTGGGGAAAAATCTACGACCTGGGTAGCAGGTTTTGGGCAGAAAACTGCGACCTGTCCCAGGATTGGGCCTGCAAAGTGCGAACTGATAGAGAGGGTTTTTCCTGTGCTTTTTTTTGGCTGAGAACTGGGTTTTTATGTTGAGATACAGTATTTCCTATATATACACTAACAAATATGATGGTTTTATGCAGATATGGAAGAATTACGGATAAACTAGAGAGAGAGAGACCTGGGCACATTACGGTCGGAGATCCGGGAGGATCAGGGTGTCCGCAGTGCATTGGCCAGGTTTGGGGTTCTGAAGTTTGTGGAGAACCATCTTATGAGAGCTGGAGAGCCCTTATTGACCTATATTGTCAGCTATTGGGATCTGGACCATGAGGTCTTTATAGTGCAGGGGCACCAGATCAAGTTGACAGTCCACGATATATATTTCTTGACTGGTATCCCACCACTTAGTATGGTAGGGAATACTCATCCAGTGTTACCGCGAGGGTGGAACATCATGGAGTTTGTAGAGCGCCATTGCCGACCAGGTCTTCAAGTCAAGGGGTCTCAGATACCCATCAGGGATCTAGAGAGGTTAGAGACCAGTGTTGTGGCCGCAGCGGTGTTGTGGATCTTGGGAAACCAGGCACTCCACCACATCACTGGAGGGCAGATGATGCTTGTGGAGAGTGTGTTGAGTTGGACCTACTATGGGTGGGCCCAGATGATGTTGTTGTCGTTGAAACAACAGTTGTCTCTATGCAAGCAGCAAGTGAACCATGACTGTGCATATGGTACATTTTTGTGCTCTCTCTGCTTTCAGAAGATCCCGACACTTCGACCTCACATACAAGTCCAAGATGGGGGCCCAAGAGAGCCCAGGATGCGCTGGTGGGGGTGACTACTATGCATAGGAGGAGTTGGGGCAATTGGACGAGTGTTCTGACCCAATTTCTTTTCTCATTGGGATCAGATGCCACTATACATATATGACTATCCCTATAGTGGGATGAGTTATCGTGGGGACTCGGATCTGCCCCTGCCACCTGGTCGAGTATGGGGGCCCGATGGTAAGAGAAAAATTGCTAATATTTTATGTGCATGTAAAGTTTAAAATATTGTATATGGTACTGATTCTTTCACTTTTGGTATGCAGATATAACACTGGTAAAACTAGCCAGGCATATCGGATGGCCTGCAGTATCAGGAGCTGCAAGACCTAGTGGATCGAGAACACCACAAAATGAGGATGCGGCGGCCCTCCTGGAGGACATCCATTGTAGATGTGAGAGGCTTCTGACCATTGTTTAAAAGCACGACTAGAAAGACTTGGATGACCAGTACATAGAGCCATGTATTGGTCTACCCTCTGTTAGTATGAATCCTTTGTCGAAGTGTACGAAAAAAGACCACTTTAACTACGCATAACTAATAGCCCTAACATCAAATGTGGCTGCCAATATCTTCAGATCTGCAGTTAGTTGATCAAGACAAGAGCTGCAAAAAACCAGATCTATACATAGAAAGACATTAAGCAGTAAAAAGAAGGGTTTGCTCCATATATCCAATAGACAAGACAAGAACAATTTTTGAAAGAATTTTTGTATTAAGGGCACCTGAGAGGAAAACAAGAAGATGTTTCCAATTATCCTCAATGGGATGGGTTCTTAGAAGTCCTCAGCACTTCAGATCTAGCATTTCTCTCTCATGTTGGTGTAGAAAACCCAGACAAAGATAGAACTCAAAGGGAGCTCACACAGCAAATAATGGAAAATATGACAATGATAATGGCTCAAAGTCAGACCAAGAGTTTAGATCTAGAGTGATCTAATGGGCAACAAAAGGGGAAGAATGGTAGGAAAAACCCTCCTATTTATAACAAAATATTGGGTCATTCTAGATATTGGTGCATGATTAAAATAACATTAACCAAATCTAGATCCACCTTTTATGGAATATTTTATTCTATTTGTTGGAGGTAAAAAGTATTTGACTTGGGTCAAATCCCTTTATTTGTGAATAATAAATAAATAAATGATTTATTTATCATTTTAATGAAGTGGTTGAAGGATAATCAAATAAATAATGATTTATTTAATTATTTATGGGTGATTTAGTCATATTTAACAAGGAATATTATTTAAATATGATTTAAATAATTATTCCTAGAAAATAATAAGATAAATAGAGATTTATCTAATTAATTTCTTTGTTTTGGGTTAAACATGATGAGGAATAATAATTAAATTATTGTTTAATTAATTATTCCATGAGGAAAATCAAACAAATATAGATTTTTTTAATATTTCCTTTTGGGGTTTCATGTTTAGACCATAAACAACCTAATAAATGTGGTTTATTAAGTTATTTTACATAGTGAAAACAATTTTACTTAGGGTAAAATTGGTCTTACATGGTGTACTTGGGTCCATCTAATGATAATAGGTTAGATGACCAAAAAATGGTGTAACAGATTGCCCAAATGTATTCTTCAGGGTAAGTATTGGCAGAAATTTTATTGTAGAAATCAATCACCGGACATCAAAACAAATCAGAGAAATGTAGAGGTAGACTAATGTCTTGAGAAGAACTAGAGCTGAGGAGGCAGGCCTTGCAGATTGTAACAAGTCTCTTTTTATGAGAGGTACTTGTGCTAAGAGCGTGAGGAGGCATACCTATGCCACATTTGAGACAAGTACAAAAGAATAGTGTGTCCGATGCATGAGAATTTGTGATGAAGTATGGCAGAGCATAAACAAACTTGGATAAAAATACAATGAGGGATCCCATATACATGATGTGCCTGGGATAACAGCCAGGACTTATACAATAATATCTGAGTACATGAGATACAAGTACAACCCAAATGCCCCCTATAAGCGGGGAAGGGCTCACAAAATCTGACTGATACATGTAAATCAAAGAGGCGCTGCAAGCGGCTAAGGCTGACATCATCAAATATATGGAGCTGCATCGAAGGATGCAATGAAGAGGTCATCCGGGCATGTGGGGGGGCTACCTGTAGGGCCACCCCCTCATGAGGGCTGAGACATCTCAGACACACCTGGGAATCACCAAGAGCTGCTGCTGCATCACTGAACCATCAAGTATACGGATCTCGATCATGTTGAAATGAGCTGGAGTGGAGAAACAATCAAGTCAAAGGGAAATGAGAGATCCCTTTTCCAGATCCGAGGCATCGAACAAGAGTGGAAGCTGGAACCAAGGTACACCGCCCTCTAGACCTGTCTTCTGGAATGAAGGAGCTGATGTCGACAGAAGGAGGTCCACCATAGGTGAGGCAATGAGAGATCCTCAACTAAGGCACGAGAGAACATAGTAGAGCGACGGATAGACTAATACCAATGATGAAGATGGAATGGAGGGGACTGAATAGCGAATGGACGACTTCCCTTGCTAGAGCATAAAGGGCATGAATTACATGGCAGCGACTGACACAATATCATAAGGGATAGGGGACAGTGGTACTGAAGTCCATAATGTGGGACACAAGAGAGAGACCAAGAAATGAAGGATGGAGGACTATAGCGGGGTACAAAGGGACTCGGGATAGACTACATGAATGTGATGATTACTCAACTTGGATGCTCTAAATAAGGGTGACTCGATGGTGCTGCCACACAGTAAAGGTCCAATGGGGGACCATGAAAACATGAGTACAAGATGGTAACTCACGACGAAAATCAACACGAGCAGGGATAAGTATGGAGGCCAAATGGTGCCCCTAGGATGAGTGTTGCAAGTGAAGAAATTCGAGTTTGAGGAGGGTTAAGGTTGAGGGGCATAGGTGCCCCCAAGCATGGTGTGGTCATGCCAAAATGTATTTAGAAAAAGGGGAATCTAAACACATTTTTATGATGTGGTGTGCCATTTGTTTTCGTTATGGTTATGCAGTTTGAGAAAGGAAATGGAGGATTACCAATCTCTTTTGGTACTGCATATAGGAAGAAAATGCACTTTAAGTTTCTGAGTTGGCATACCTGGTGTCACTATCCCAAAGAGAGGATTTGGAGATAATGAACTGATGCTCTCCTAGAAAACCCATAGGTTGGTCAACAACAATGGCTAATAGATTGGGTTGTTGATGGAAGATGAGGGAACGATAAGGGGTATCATCCCTAGAGTGATCTGAAGTGATATGGGACTCTAGAGGTTCTTCTAAATGTGGAAGAATAATGGTACTAAAGTTAACACGACCAGATACACTAGGAGAGTTGTGGAGAATTGCTTCTCTTGGTCTCTCAAATGTGGGTGCCCCCTTACCCAAATATTGGGTTTCAATGTAATGGCCACAAGGTGTATGTGGTGTGAACGCATGGGTTCGATGTAAGGGGGAATAGATAAATTCAGGGGTGGGGATTTTTTCCATAATGTCATCATCGCGATAGAAGATGGGATGACTGGTGGAAGAAAGACCACCTGACGTGGCGAAGCGACCTGAATCATCATCATGAGAAGAGAGGTTCACATGTGCATCATCATAAGGGGTGACAGAAGAGTGATTAGATAAAGGATCTACCGATGTTGAGCCCAAGGTGATCGCTGAAGGAAGTTCAAGCGAAACAATAGGGGAGGATTCAGATGGAATGTTCCCCGAGGGTCTCGTGGATGATGAAAGGTAGAACATGTGGCACGAAGGCTCCGTCATCCTGACATCAGGAGGGGGAATTTCAATGGGAGTAGTCATGTCTGGTAGCTCTGGAAAAGAAAAATGTGCAAATAGGGGAGAGGTGGACTCATTGCGCTTGGCTTCAAATTGGCGGACTACGGCGAGAGAGGTGCGGAAGTCCTCGAGGTGGGGAAAAATGTGGGTGTAATGGCCATGGAGATCACACAAAGCACAGGAGTGGTTGGTGTGAATAGTCTTGGGGTTCTTGGTCGTGGTCGCGGAAGGAATAGAGGCTTCCAGGACTGTGGACTTAGGGAACGCGACAATAACCATGGGCTTGAGATGAAGCAATTCAGGACAGGTATGGGTGGCGTGACCGACAACATCACACAAAGCACACTGGATGGTATGCTTTGGAGGCCAAGAAGGGGCAGGGTTTGTCGGGGCAGCCTTGTTCTTTGATGCCCCCTTGTGAGCTTTTCCCTTCTTACCCGAAGCGGTTGCAACAGGAGGTGGTTCCTATTGAGGTGACTGAGGCACTGTTGCAACGGGAGAAGTCCTGGGGACCGATTGAACTGGGGTCAAAGCAAGATAAGGTTTGGGTTGACCGGGAAAGGTTGGGGCTGGAGGATCAAGGCACCAGACGGGTATGCCCAGGGTCAGGTTAGGAAGATAGAGGGTGGCCATGACAGGTACTGTGTCCACTCCTGGTGGGGGAGATAGGAACGGTATCTGACCAGAGGGGTAGTGGCCAAGTGGGACGGCTCCTAAAGGGCTAATGCTTGGAGGAACCATTCCAAGAGGATAAATAGGCTCATGACTATCAGCTGCAGGTGAAGGGCTAGGAGTAGGTGGTGGAGAGCGCGGTTGCTGACTAGCCGAAGTAGGTTGCTTGAGAGCAGCCCGAGACGATTGTATCATGCAAACATTTGATGAGCTAGGGTCAGAGACAGGAGGAGGGGGAAGACCAAGGAAGGTTCCAAGCAAAGAGGAGTCTTTGTAGACGCCGGGAGAGACACTGGTCAAAGAATCGACAGTTTTTTGGTTGGCTACAGAAGAGATGGTCGACTCAAGGGAGGCTTGAGATTTAGGCTCATGATACGTCAACTGGTCAATGGTGACTATCTTTCCATTATGAGGGAAAAACATCTTGCGGTGGACCGCGGATGGGACAACAGACATAGCATAAGTGTAGCTACGCCCCAAAATAATGTTATAATCAAGAGGGATGTCGATAACTTCAACGTCAACGCAAACAGTCTTGTCCGCAAGAGTGATAGGACAATTACATAATAAGCCAATGGGATGGGAGGCATGACCATCCCACGCACGAAGGGTGATTGTGGAAGGGGAAAATTCAGGAGATCCGAGCTGTTTCCAAACTGAAGCGGACATCACACAGGTGGATGCCCCCTCATCAATGATGCACCGAGAAACATTAGCGTTCCAGATTTTGATGGGGATTTGGAAGGCTACGGAAGCAGGAAGAGGAGGATGTTTGGATTGATGGGTGTCGAAAACAATCAATTGGTCATCAGCAGGATCTACAGCACCCATGGTAGATAGTAGAGCCTTCTTTTGGGAAGGGCATGACTGGAGGAGTTCCAATGTAGAAATGGTAGCAGGAGACTGCGCCAAATCATCTACTATGCTATACGAATGAGCAGCTTGACCAGAAGCAGCATTTCGGCGGAATGGTCCCTTAGGAATCTGGGTATGAACCTCAACTTCGGGCTAAGGGATATGCAAGGGACCATTGGATGTCGAAAGAGGCTCTGTAGAACCTGAAGAAGGTGATTCGGGGACAGACAGAGCGGGAGGCTTGGGGTATTGAGGGGCCCGAGTTTGAAGGTTAAGGTCAACGGTTAGAGGTGGATCAGATTTCATCATGAGGATCTGGTAATTGGAGGAACCAGAAGGGGAAGGTTGAGTGGCCGCCTGTCCGTCAGGTGGTTGGGTAGCCCCGAATCCCTGTTGTGCATCCACCTGCTCTTGAGGGGGCGGTGACTACTGTTGCAGGGGTTGAGAAGGCAAGGGAGGAGGAGGTGCAAATGCTGGAGGAGCTGGAGCACCAGGCTACAGATAAGGATAGTGGTTAGGGTGGGCAACATTAAGGTAAGCAGGAGACTGGGCAAAAGGCTGAGGCATGCTGTATCCTGGATACGTGCTACCGGGAGGGGAACAAGTGCGGGAGGTGCTGCCCCCTCCCCCAGGAAAACCATAACCCATGGGAGGTTGGGCATATGGGTGAGAGAGAGCTCCAACGATACCGTCGGCGGCATAAGGTGCCCTCGGTGCGTTGACACCACCGGGTCTGGGGAGATCAGGTAGAACGGTATAAACATAACCCGTCTGAGCGTAGATCAAGTCATATTTTAACGCTAGCTGGAGGGCGGCTTCTTCGGTTTGGGGGAAATGCGATGCGACATCTTTCCCAATAGGAGGCAATAGAGATCTAAGGAACTAGTCCATGTAGACACGGTATTCGAAAGTAGGGGATTGACATAGGCTCTTTCGTCTCCGCCATTCCTGGACATGATCGGATAGGTGGGTCGCAGATGATTGACAGAAGAAGTCAAAAGTTCGATACCCGTGTCATAATGAAGGGGAAGCTGGAAGTAAGATAAAAAAGCCCGGGCAAGGGTCGCAAAGGTGGTATGAGAGGAAGGGGCCTGATCAACATACCACTTAGAAGTCGCGCCTGTAAGCGTTCATTGGAACAACCGAAGACGGATAGAGTCATCGGTAATGGATGTAGAGGAACACCACATGTGGAAAGATCGAAAATTATTTGTAGGATCTTCTCCAGCGAGGCCTTCAAACTTTGGGATGTCGGAAAGGAGCTTCGTCGGCATAGCAGGCCAACTAGTGTCATGATGTATAGGGTCGTTAATCAATCGGTCCAAATCGGGGAGGCTGAGGCCTGCCAGGAAGGGGAGCAAGGGAGTAGTCGAGGTAGTTCCTATGGTGGTTCCACTAGTAGTAGTCCCTACATTAGGGCCGGGAGTACCACTAGCATTAGGCCCTGGACCAGACATAGTGAAGGTGACAGGGGGAGAACCAGAAGTAAAAGGAGAACCCAATGAATCAGAAGAGGAGTCGGAGTGTGGACTCCGAGGAGGAATAACTCGACGACGGCAGGAAGGAGTAGGTCGACCGACCGGAAACTGAGGGTGAAGGCCAAGAAGTCTCCGAGATGTGCACCTTGGGGGCGCAATGGTGACAACACAAACACGGCACAAGGGGAAGAAGAACGACCAACAAAGGCAGGGAGGTGCAGAATCAAGTGATTACAATGTTTTAAAGTCTTTGCCTGGCGGTGTTAACCAGGCTCTTCTTCGCTTAGGGTGAGTGTGTGGCGTGCATTAATTTTAATTTTTAAACCCTTTTCGTTTTGAGAGCAAGAAAAAGTGTGCTGCGTAACTGAAAATAAATCTGCAGAGAACAATATATAATGCTGAGATAATAGAAAATTAACAGCTAACAATGCATCTATCTAACCCAAAAAGGTGGGTCTCCCAAAAATAGTCTAAGAGAGAGAAAAAATTTAATAAAAACACACTATAAAGAGGCCAATAGATCTAAGGTCAAAAGGGACAAGGATCTAAAGGAGAAATCTGCTAAAAAGAGGTGCAGAACACAGCCAAGAGGCAGAGGCAAGGTGGCTGGAAAAAGGGAGGAAATCAGCAAAAAACGGAAAGGACAGGGAGGGGGTCCTAAAGGGAGGTCCAAAAAAAACTACAAGAGGTGAATTGAAGGGAAGAAGAGCTGATTTAAATGGATCTGAGAATGAGGTATCAGATCTGAAAAAGGGAAGGCTGAAACTCTGAAAAAAACAGACACCTGAAACAGCGAAAACTCTTCCACCAAAAAGGGAGGGTACTGAAGCCCTAGGGGGCTATTTTCCCACTTAGATGAGCAAACAAAATCAGAAACAGGTCGAAATAGGCTGATACAGAGGTTGGAAAACCCTGACAGAAGCTTCAGAAGAACCAAGAAAAATTACAGAAAAAGAGCAGAAAAATTGGCAAGTCGCAGGTTCTGACCTGTTTTCTGTGCAGGTCGCAGATAATAGGTTGAAAAGTGCGACCTGGAGGTCCAGGTCACAGTTTATGGGCTGAAAAGTGTGACCTGAAGCTCCAGGTGTCTCGGTGGCAGATGTCCGGAAAAATTTGCCGTCTCAGTTGCGGCTGATGTTTGTCACCTGCGCAATAGGGCTAGAAACACGCGGAAGTTAGAAATTTTAATGTTTTAGGGTTTTATAGGTGAAAAACAACAGGAAAATAGGAAAAACAAAAAAATGAAAAGAAACCCTAGGGTCTAAAGTAGCTGGATATGCAGGAAATTGAAAAACGATAGCGGTCGTGATTGAAAACCCGTGTGGAGTCGCCAGTTGTTAGTATGAATCCTTTGTCGAAGTGTACGAAAAAAGACCACTTTAGCTACGCATAAATAATAGCCCTAACATCAAATTTGGCTGCCAATATCTTCAGATCTGCAGTTAGTTGATCAAGACAAGCGCTGCAAAAAACCAGATCTATGCATAGAAAGACATTAAGCAGTAAAAAGAAGGGTTTGCTCCATATATCCAATAGACAAGACAAGAACAATTTTTGAAAGAATTTTTTTTATTAAGGGAACCTGGGAGGAAAACAAGAAGATGTTTCAAATTCTCCTAAATGGGATGGGTTCTTGGAAGTCCTCAGCACTTCAGATCTAGCATTTCTCTCTCTTGTTGGTGTAGAAAACCCAGACAAAGATAGAACTCAAAGGGAGCTCACACAGCAAATAATGGAAAATATGACAATGATAATGGCTCAAAGTTAGACCAAGAGTTTAGATCCAGAGTGATCTAATGGGCAAAAAAAGGTGAAAAATGGTAGGAAAAACCCTCCTATTTATAACAAAATATTGGGTCATTCTAGATCTTGGTGCATGATTAAAATAACATTAACCAAATCTAGATCCACCTTTTATGGAATATTTTATTATATTTGTTGGAGGGAAAAAGTAATTGACTTGGGTCAAATCCCTTTATTTGTGAATAATAAATAAATAAATGATTTATTTATCATTTTAAGGAAGTGGTTGAAAGATAATCAAATAAATAATGATTTATTTAATTATTTTTGGGTGATTTAGTCATATTTAACAAGGAATATTATTTAAATAAGATTTAAATAATTATTCCTAGAAAATAATAAGATAAATAGAGATTTATCTAATTAATTTCTTTGTTTTGGGTTAAACATGATGAGGAATAATAATTAAATTATTGTTTAATTAATTATTCCATGAGGAAAATCAAACAAATATAAATTTGTTTAATATTTCCTTTTGGGGTTTCCTGTTTAGACCATAAACAACCTAATAAATGTGGTTTATTAAGTTATTTTACATAGTGAAAGAAATTTTACTTAGGGTAAAATTGGTCTTACATGGTGTACTTGGGTCCATCTAATGATAGTAGGTTAGATGACCAAAAAATGGTGTAACACCCTCGGAGTGGCGAGGGGTCATGCGGCGCATGGCAATGGCCGGACAGGGGATGCGCGATCTATGAGTTGTAGGAGCAGAGGCATTGGCTCGGGATCCTCCAGATAGTGATTAGGTGTAGGGGTAGGTGGTGCCCCCATTTTTTAGTTTTTGTAACATGCTATGGGCATGTCATATGTATCAGAGTTGATGGACTCTAGAACATTTTATACGACACATATTATGGATATGCATTGTTTTGATGGATTTATGTTATGTTATTGTCTTGTGTTAAATGCGTGTGCTAAATTCCAATATATAATATTGTTTGCAATGCTATCTAAATAGTGATTTTGTGCTCTAGGTACATGACTGAAAGTAATTATTTCAAATTCATGCATCAAAAGCGTCACTCGTAAATATCTTCTAAAAAGGATAGGATTATGCACACGATAGACACTATTCAATTTCATGACAAGAAGCAGGGAATCTAAATGAACATGAAGGTGGAGGATGCAATGGGAAAGGGCATTGGCTAATAAACCTCACATTGCATCATATTCATCCTAATTATTGGTAGCATTACCAATGCATACAACGTTCGAGAGAACCAGTGAATGCAAGGGGGTAAATATGGCCCAACCTGTCGAGGGTAGACTCCGAGAGTAGCGAATTGCACCATAGGCATAACCAATATAAGGTGTGGATGGGAGGTCCATCTGAAAAGTGCCACAAGACAACAAATGGGAGGATGATGAAAAATGCTGGCAACCTGAGCGCACAGTAGAGATCGAACAAACACTACGAGAGGGAGTGATCTGGGTAAGATTTCTACTACTCACACGCCGATGGGTAGGTGGTGTATGGGAGCTACCGGAGGTGTATCTTGTGCTTAGGCTATGAATGTCACCATAGACACGGATGGTGCCATCCCGCTTATGGGTGGGAAAGATGAAGTCAGGGGTGGACAAGGCTTCCATGATGTCATCATCATAATAGAAGATGGAGTGATAGGAGGAAGGGAGACCACATGACGTGGCGAAGCTACCTAACTCATCATCATGAGAAGAGAGGTTCACATGCGCATCATCATAGGGGATGACATAAGAACAAGTAGATAAAGGAGCTACTGATGTTGAGCCCAGGGTGATCGCTGAAGGGAGGTCAAGCAAAAGAGCAGGGTAAGATTTAGAGGGAGCTTCCACCGAGGGTCTCATAGATGATGACAGGTAGAGGATGGTGGCTGCAGGCTCCGTCATCTCAACATCAGGAGGGGGAATGTCAATGGGAGAGGGTAAATCCTCATGCTGACCCACATCATACTAGGCAAGTACAGGAGTGTTGTGGAGGTAAATCCCCTCTGCGGATAGAGGCGATCCCTACTAGCCCAGACCGGGTCTAGCAACAATCGTTCACGCTATAGTGCAGGTTCCTAATTGCAAATAAACCAACTAATGATGAAGGCTTACCTGGAATCCAACGTTGTTGCTTGTATAATAGGTAGCGCTCCCATTCCTTAGCTCTGGCAGATCACAATCCTCATGATCTCCGTGATTGGACACATGCACACGCAAGAAACAAAAAAAATGCAAGCATAAAATCCAGTAGATGCAACTATATGTCAGTCAGAAAGGACATAACTCATCATTATAAACAACAACAAGAGTGGAACCATAACCAATAGTCGTTTATTATTAATCAATCAAAGGAAAATTACAACCAAGTTCTGACGCTGAATTCTCCTTCGGAGGGTCGCCAGCAGAACACGTCTAAAAAAGCCTGTCAAGGATGGGACAAACCTCTCTCGTCAGATCTTGACAATGGTATCCTTGCTTGAATTTGGCCTTAGGGGAATAATCAAGTCTCTTGCAGCATAAGGCTCTTGGGAATTTGGGAACTTGAAGACTAGCTTGCAATGGAGATGAGCAAGCTTTTATAGATGGAGGAAGGGGAGTTGGGATCCCTATAATAATGGGATTGGCCCTATCATCAAGGAAGCTTCCATGAGAGGTGGCAAACCACTTCCTCTCTATGGAGATCCATAGCCAAACCTCCCAACTCAAGATAGATAGTAGTCCAGGAATTTGTTAGGACGAAACCTCCGCCATTTATTTTTAAAAAACACTGCTTAAATTGGTTGGCGCGAGTGCGACTCTAGGACAGAGTGCCAATTGGCGCGCCCTCTTTGAAGGATTTCCCCCATTGGCATGGGTACTGAACTGGCTACCCACGCTAATGCAAAAAGAGGTGTTCTTAGGGTTTTTCACAAGGAGATGTCTTCAGGGCAATGAAAGCTCATGTTCAAAGGGATGTCACGAAAGTATTTTCAAGTCTTGTCTCTACTCACAGGTCATGGAATGAGCCCTCCAATGTGCAGGATGGGGAATGGCAGGGACGGTGACAAATTTCTGTGTAACAGATGCCCCCTAAAGTATGAGGCCCGAATGAGAGAGAGGGGTGAAATGCTTTACGAGAAAGTGTCCAACTGAAAACTCCGCCGTCGAAAAACCTGCGTGAAGAAGTACAACTGATGTCTCAAATACATGATATATATGTGGTATGGGCACAGCCATCCATAACAGAGTATACAATAATCCAGATCCAAGGCATGGACGCAGCCATCCAGTGAGGATCGATAGACTCAGGTATGGTCATAGCCATCCAGTAAGTGAGTCATGTAAATAATCATAGTAATCCACAAACTCGCAGCCTGGATTACAACAAACACAATCCAGGGTCTTGCGATCCATCTCGACCCAAACACAGTACAAGTTCAAGCATGCGAATAAATGAGCTGAAGTCGAACATGCAAGAACATCGTCTGATTACCAGCCAATGATGAAAGCTGTTAACAGACGTGAGAGGTACCACCAATAATGACAATGGCCCTCAAGTTACTACAGGTACAACCTATGGCATGTAAATCAATGAGCTGGCGTTGAACACCCGTAGAATCACCTGATCGGAGGCCAATGATGAAAACCTCACGTCGAATGCGAAGAACCTGCCATTGAGGCATGCAGGCTCCAAGGCACCAAAAGGGAGTCTCTAGATCAGCTTCCGGGATAATGAGCTGAAGTCGATAGGAAGTGACCTTGATTGAAGGTGGGCCATGGTGTTTCCCACATCATCGATGTGAGACAGAGGAACATAGTGTTTTTGTGAATCACGATCAGATGAGAATCAGAGGAAGGTTGGTACTTGCAGAGGTCAACTTCTCTTGAACATATAAACGGCACGACAGTGGACTTGGCAGTATTTGACATCAAAAGATCAGAGGTCATAGTGACGAGGCAAAGAGTAGATGAGAGGTCAAAAGGGATTACCCAAACCCACAAAGGCAAGTGAAAAAAATGAGACGAGATATCCCCAACCCGACACGAATGCAGACAAGTTCCATGTTCAAAAGCGACATACTGCCGACATGACAATGATTTTGGTTCAATTTTCCCCACCATTTCTGGCAAGTACCTCTTTATTTTTACACAAGCTTGAAGAGGATACTATATGCTTGTTGTATAAGTCCATCCTAGTACATTTTCTGAGCCCTAGGAAGGAGGAACTCGAATATCGTCATTTCGACTGAATCCAATGTCATCAGGGCTTAACGAGTCTGACAAAGGAAGAACTCGACGTCTTTTCATGTTTAGAGAGTTTGAAAAGACAGTGGAAAAGTAAACTCCAATGGTCCCTTTTCGTAAATATTTTCTCAGATCCGAAAAGGTAGAAAACTTTGTCCGAGAAAACCTCCTAGTTGCGATAGGCTAGGGTATTCCTTTTTCGTAAATAATCCATCCCAGCCCGAAAAATGGGTAAACGTATACTGGGTAGATGTCGTTTCGTAGCCACTTTAACGAGATCGAAACAACAAGGGACTTAGCAATCTTTTCAATTTTTAAGAGTCAGAAAAGAGCTGAAAGATGACTCCTCCTGGAGGAACGAGTGGTATAAAGGGTAGCAACTGGTTCCGGTAATGGTGGAACTGATCAAAACAAGTAAAGGTTAAGAGGCTGGCTAACAAGACCACTCATTGCAGCGGTTCCTCAGGAATGGGTAAAACAACCAAGTGAAGGCATATGATCGGCCAAGCAGATAGTGACGATGGAGTGAGGAAACCAAGGCTCATCTGACAAAAACAGGCTGATAAAATGGCAATCACGAGAGGTAAAATGGGAAAGGTTTCATTTTTACAAAATCTTGAAATCAGGAAACTCTGCTTGAAGTTGGTTTCATTTTTAAACAAGCTTGAAACAAAGATAAACTATGCTTGAAACCGGTTTCATTTTTACACAAGCTTGAAACGGAAAGAAACTATGCTTGAAAAAAATAAGCATGCCCCCAGCATGGTGACTCAATTCGAGGTACATGCCCCCCCAAGATTCAATCCATATGAAAGGTAGATGGAGTGAAGGTTAAATTTATGAGATCAAGAGAAAGACTCGACTGGGATTTTACGAGATCTAAACAAAGACTCGAATTGAATGGGAACATGTTTCATTGTTTTAACAAGGTTGACACATTAAAAGAACTATCCTCAGGACACCTTGTTTCATGGTTTAAGGAGCTTGGCACAAGACAAGGAACTCTGCTCTGACAACCTTGTTTCATTTTTAAGGAGCTTGACACAAGACAAGGAACTCTGCTCCGCAGAGCTTGTTTCATTTTTTAAGGAGCTTGACACAAGAAAACGAACTATGCTCCAACAAAATTGTTATAACGAAAAAGAAGTCATCTCTTCCAAGAGTTCCACTCCCAATGGAAGGAAAACATCCTGGAAGTCAAGACACAATGCCCCCAGCACTTGATGCAAAATGGCACTATCACTAGGTACAGGCATGGGGTAGGTAGCCACATAGTTGACCTGCGGTGGGGCAGATACAACAGGTGGATAAAAACCAAGAAGGGATGATGGCGGGCTAGCTGCCACATCAGGACCAAAAAACGAAAGCTGATCAATGGTCACGATCCGTCCTTCATGCGGAAAACATACCACATGAAAAAGGGAGGAGACAAGTGCTCCCATGGCATAGGTGTAATCGCGCCCCAAAATTAGATTGAAATCCAAAGGGCCTGGAACAACCATCACGTCCATATGGACGGTTTTACCTCCCAAAGTAACAGGCAACCTTGGAAGGATCCCTAATGGTTGACTCGTTCTTCTGTTAAATTCCAACAGATTCTGCGTAACAGGCACAAGCGGTGGTGAACCGAAAGCTTGCCAAGTAGTGGAGGATAAAATACTAACAGCCGCACCTTCATCTATAATGGTACTGGGTACGACTAGACCAAAAGCCTGTAATTTTATCTCGAAAGGCACATAAGACGGAAGGCGGTATCCTACAAATCGACTCCAATCAAAGGAAGCGACCAAACTACTCGGAGGGGCTACCATCGAACTGAGATGGTCTTCCCCTGGTGTTACGGAAGAAGAAGGATCATCCTCCACAACCTCCATCTCGAAGGTGGGAGGAGTATCCTCCGGGACCTCTATTACGGGAGGCAGAGGAGCAGCTTCTTGAGATACGGGGATAGGAGAATATTTCTCCAAGTCCGAAGAATCTAAAGAAACCAGAAGTACATGAGGGGTGTGAGATCCACTCTCAACGGAAAAGACCCTATGCACCATAGAAGGGGCCAGCTCAACCGATCCCATGACCAATGGTTGGTCGGGGATGGATTCCTGAATTTGAATTTCCGAGGGAGTGGGATTGGCCAAAGATGACTCTTAACCAATCGTAGGATCAGCTGGTGGAGGACTCAAAGAAAGCCGATTATAACCAGCTAGAAGGCATGGTGTAGAACCGGTTGAGTTGTCCAAAAATCTCTTGGCTTCATCCATATATGAAAAAAGGTGAATGGCATGGTGCCCTTCACACAACTTACAGGGATTGGTGAGCTTGCCCTGTTTCTTAGGAGCCTTACCAGCACCAGTTGAGGACGTGCCCCCAACCTGACTCTCGGAAGCCAAAGGCAATGGTGGACGACCATTGGACCATACTCCGAGTACCTTGGGAATGCCAGGGCAGTCTTGAAGAATATGGTCTCCCATGCACAACATGCAAGGGAACTTGACTTTCCGTGGAGGGTTGGAAAGTTTATCAATAGAAGGCTCCTTAGGCGCAATAGCCACAGAGCTAGCCTCTCCTTTATCTAACTTCTTCTTCTTTGTCTTCTTCTTCTTCTTCTTAGCCACCTGGTTACTCGAATCAAGACTTTCACCAGGCAAAGTAGAAGAGGAGGATGCAGAAACAGACGAAGAAGGGGAGAGGTCCACCTTGGAATCAACATGATGTTGTTCAGGTGGAGGAACTGATTGAACAGCAGTGGAGACATTCGAGACCACAGAGGTTGAGAACAACCAAACAGGCAACCCAACAGTTAACCTAGGAAGGGACAACGTTGCCATATAAGGAGCACCAACATTACCAAAAGGAGGAAAATGACTAGGATTCCCATCGAAGGGGATTCCTTGGTTGGTGGACGGTACGAGGAGCACAAGTCCATACTAGCGTTGTCTAAAGCCAAGAGGCGAACAACAGCTACTAGGTTTTAATACGCCGGAACACATCTCTAGCCTAGACCTCTAAATGTGTTTCATTAGATTTCAATGCTGCCTTAGTGTAAATTGAGTAAATTTTAAAGTTTATCTTCAATTACGTTTCAGTTTTCAGGCCCTAGCGAATGTAATATCTCAAAATCTCCTGAATGCACTCTATATGCCACAGTATATCATTTCATTCGATGAAAGCTATTTATGAGAGAGTTGAGAGCTTTTCACACAATAACGAAATGAACAGAAAACAACCAATGATGTCTCTAATGCAGCTAATGAAAACTAAAAAGCTTTTTGTTCAAGGTTACCAATCACTAATAACACCGAAAAGATCTAATTTACATTAACTAATGAAAAGCAGAAGAGATTTTTTTTTTATTTTCAATGTTTATGAGAAAAATGCACTAAACAAAATGAAAACTAATGGAAAGCAATTTGAGAAATGGTGATAAGAGAGCAAAAACAGGCACGTTTCACTCAATAACAAGCACAATCAGATCTCAAATCGACCAACAGTCCTTCAAAACCAAGAAAAATCCCAAAGACACCAAATGAGCCGTGTAATCTAGGCCCAAACGAGACAAGGAAAAATTTTAATGGAAAAGGGAACAATCACTCAAACAACGCAATGAGACGATATAAAAGCACCAAACGAATGTAAACCAAAAACTCCCAAGGAGGGCTCGACACATAATAGCACCTAGATGACCTAGGGCTAGAATGCAAAATCGATGGAAATGGGCAAACAACCAAAGGACGAAGGTAACAGTCAATCAATCCAGGCTCCAAAACACTCAAGCAGTCGAAAAAATCACACCAAAATCAGAGATCAGGCTCAGAAAGCTCAAAATCAAGAAAACCCTAGTAGTCCCCAGCACTGGTGCGACTGTCAAGCTGAAACTAGCACCATATCAGAATTGGCGTGGGTAATACATTGACAACTAGCGCCAATTGGTGCGACTGTTACACTAAAAACATGCCAGTCAAGTTTGCTATGCTAAAATAAGAAACAAGCAATCCAAGATCAGACCAGTGATATTTGGAGTTTTCAAAAACCCAAATTCACAGAAAGAACCAGCCCAAAAGAGCTGATCAAGCAAGCAGAATCAAGAATCAACCGAAGAGACAAGACAGTGCTCCAAATGTTCAGTTTACAAACTAAACCGGAGATTGACTAAAGCAGTTTTGATCTACTTTACAATTACAGAGAAAAAGCGTTTCGAAGGCTATCTGGCCAACTTCAGGCTCCGTCTATAGTTTACAACGCAGAACAACAACAAGCTAACGAATCCCCAGCGGAATCACCAATTTGTTGTGGAGGTAAATCCCCTCTACGGATACAGGTGATCCCTACTAGCCCAGACTGGGTCTAGCAACAATCGTTCACACTATAGTGCAGGTTCCTAATTGCAAATAAACCAACTAACGATGAAGGCTTACCTGGAATCCAACGTTATTGCTTGTAGAAGAGGTAGCGCTCCCGTTCCTTAGCTCTGGCAGATCACAATCTTCATGATCTCCGTGATCGGACACCTGCACACGCAAGAAACAAAACAAACGCAAGCATAAAATCCAGTAGATGCAGCTATATGTCAGTCAGAAAGGACATAACTCATCATTATAAAAAACAACAAGAGTGGAACCATAACCAATAGTCATTTATTATTAATCAATCAAAGGAAAATTACAACCAAGTTCTGACGCTGAATTCTCCTTTGGAGGGTCGCCAGCAGAACATGTCTCGAAAAGCCTGTCAAGGATGGGACAAACCTCTCTCTTCGGATCTTGACAATGGTCTCCTTGCTTGAATTTGGCCTTAGGGGAATAATCAAGGCTCTTGCAGCATAAGGCTCTTGGGAATTTGGGAACTTGAAGACTAGCTTGCAATGGAGATGAGCAAGCTTTTATAGATGGAGGAAGGGGAGTCGGGATCCCTATAATCATGGGATTGGCCCTATCATCAAGGAAGCTTCCATGAGAGGTGGAAAACCACTTCCTCTCTATGGAGATCCGTAGCCAAACCTCCCAACTTAATATAGATAGCAGTCCAGGAATTTGTTAGGAAAACAATTTCGCCATTTATTTTTAAAAAACACTGCTTAAATTGGCTGGCGCAAGTGCGAATCTAGGACAGAGTGCCAATTGGCACGCCCTCTTTGAAGGATTTCCCCCATTGGCGCGGGTGCTGAACTGGCTACTCGCGCTAATGCAAAAAGATTTGTTTTTAGGGTTTTTCACAAGGATATGTCTTCAGGGCAATGAAAGCTCATGTTTAGAGGGATGTCACGAAAGTATTTTCAAGTCTTGTCTCTGCTCACAGGTCATGGAATGAGCCCTCCAATGTGTGGGATGGGGAATGGCAGGGACGGTGACAAATTGTTGTGTAACAGGGAGAGGTGGATTGGTTTTTTTCAACCTCATATTCCTGAACTACCTCCAAAGAGGGGCTGTAATGCGTAAGGCGGGGACAATGGTGAGAGTAATGGCCATGGAGATTGTTGTACATTAAGAAAACAATTCCTTGACTGTGAAAGGAATCTATGCTTAAGACATTAAAATAAATATGTCACAGAAATATGATCCCCGTTTAATCACCTCCAGAGCTCAATCATTGAATCGTCAAAATCAAATGCTATAAACGATCCACAATGCTATTATTTGCTGATATAGAATGAAATGTTCAGAAGAAGAATGAAATGGAAAAGCCCAAAACAATATGCTGCTATACAGAATCTATCATCTCAGACTTTAGAAGAATGAAAAGCAAAGAACAGTTAAAATGAAGGAGCGCCTATTAAGGGTTTTAACTCTTATTTACATATGCAAAAAGAGACCTGCTGCTTCGATACTTCATTTTATTCAAAGACTGAAAGTACATTATGTAAACTAAGAAACGAATCAATATCCACAAATGCTATAAGTTTGTATTTCCTTCATTAATCACTTGAAATCTCAATACAAAAATCACTATCTGGAGATCTCAAAACTGGACCCCCTCTTCCCTCTCACTTCTTATGCTTTTATATCTGCTATTTGATCTATCTAACTGTTATGATCAGTTTTAAAACTGATTCTTGAAAATCCGGGCATTAATTAAAATTACAAAAAGCTTGTTTTAATATTATATATATAATATATAATATAAAACATAAAACCCAAAAATTGAAAGGAGAGTTTAAAAACAAAAATGGTGCATTTTGGGTCCCGCCACTATACCCATATGCATTGACGACACAATCACCCATGGTTTTTTTTTTAAACCAAAAACCACCTACGGGGGGTACTGCTGGCGGCTTGTACGGAATAACCTCAAGGTTCCGTAACGCTCCATAGCCGTTGATTTTAGTAAATAGTGGTTTCAATTAAACCATCTACGGGGGTGCCATCTCCGATAAACTCCGTTTAATTTATCCCCCCACAAGACCATTGGATCTGAGCCAAAGGATCCAAGTCGTTGATTTAGCTTTGACATTATCTGTGTTTGCTCCCAATCTGCCACTGGTGCACAGTGATGTCTGTGATAGAGTTTCCAGTCCATAGCTTGACAAGCACGCGAGCAATAGTTGACAGAACCACATGCAGAACACCTTCTGAATTCATGTCTTCGGGTTTTTGGTCTCCCACATTTTGAATGAGAACATAATCTTAAACCTATCTCTGGTGGATTTGCAGCAAACCAATCAACAAGAAATGCATTAACCACATAAATATTTGAAGGCAGCATTTTGCAGCTAAAGTCACTAAGAGATGAGAAGTCATCTCTTTCAATGAGCCTTTGCACAGAGTACTGGTCACCAACAGAAGCATGGCCCTGCACCAGAGAACCGCCCAACTTATTTAGCAGAGACTGGCTTTGCAGTTGTAGATGGGCATAAGCTCCATTACATATTATGCGAGACTGTCGCTTGGCATCAACAGAAACCTGCATATAGATGGTTCTCTAACAACCTCAGCCTCTCTTGCATTAGCTTCCAGAAGGTATTTCCTTCCCTCTGTAACATTATTCTTCACTCCATAGCCATCCTGCAAGCAATGGCTAAGCTCTTGCATCACATCGACCTGGCCAAGAGCTGCTGCTTTCGCACATAGAACTACTCCTGCTTTCAAATCTTTATCCTTCCTTGATCCTCCACTACCATTGAACTGTATAACAGCCAGAGAATGGAGAGCAGCTGGATGCGATGCAATTGCAGCCTCTGCCATCAAGGCCACACCTGAAACCCTGTTCCTGAGGCAATAGAAGTGAATCATGCCAAGTGTGTAACAGGCCTCCCGATTGCCTGCATCTGCGCATCTTTTCAAAAATCGATGAGCATCATCTGACCATTTTGTTGCTTTTACTGAAAGAGCCATCATAGAAGCATGAGCAAGCACCTGAGGAAGCGTTACAGTTGCACAGAACCTTTTGCACGTAAGCATCGCGCTGACAAGATCAGCAGGAGATTTTTCCGAAGAGCTGAGAGATATCATAATAGATATCAAAATATCGTCATGAAGACTGTCAAAAGGACCGGCGCAGTTTCGAGCCCTCCACTTTTGCTTTACAATTTTCTCTGGATTTTGCCTCATTGGCAGTTTCTGCCGTGAAGGTCTTATCGTGAATGTAGTTCCATCTGAGGGGGTTGGATAGCATGCTCTCCTGGTCCGCATCTTTCAACTTTGAGAGGGCACAATTACACTGAAGCCAGGGCGGACTCCGATCTGTGTCTTCGCATTGGAAAAGACGAAGAGAGTAAAATCTTCTTAACATGCACAGCTATTTCGTAACCACTTGAACAAATCTGCATCTGGCAACCATTCATTGTACTCTGCCTTTGTCAAAAAAGGGTTTATTCACCAAAAAGAAGGAAATCCCCTGAATTCACTAAGAGCAAACCCGCCGTCCACTCTGTGTAGGATCCAACAAATCTGTGATTTGCACATTATATATCTCCAGGAACGAACAACGACATTGATAATGTATTTGCTTCCCAACATTTTTATGCTCTTCATAGAAATAAGAAATCCAGAAGTCCAAAAACGTTTTTTTTATCTCCTTGAACTTGTTCCTCTTCTATAGTTGTGCCTGAGAAATCTTAAATTACCCAGAGCTTCTCCTGACTTTGTGCTGAGTGATATAGATGCTACAACATCTGGCTCCAATTGGGGACAGTACTTTGATAGCAAAGTGCTCAGGACTTGTAGATCAGTAGCCTTTATTGGGCATGGAGTCAAGTCAGACTGAATTTTCGCTCAATCCCAAAATCTCTGAAAATTTCAAACTTTTCTGAAACTTCTGCACTAGGATCTTTATTCTTGAACTGAAAACGATAATCTAGAAATACTGCAACTTGAAATGCTCAACTCCTGAGCTTATTTAGGTACAACTCCTATATATATAAGCATGGTTGAACTTAATCAAGTGAAGTCAACCTTCCAATGGAACCAATCCAGCATCTGCTTATTAGATTTAATACCCTCATACTGCTGAAATTTAAAAATCAAAAGAGGAATGTACCATGAAAAATTTTCATATACAACATTTTGTACATACCCTTGCCTTAAAGCTTGTTGCTGACCGAAGAAGTTTGTCATATATTCAGCAACTGGATCATAGAAATCATGAAATAAAGTTTTGGCCGCCTTCTTTTTCTGAACATTTGGCTGATGTAGACTTCTTTGAACATGATAGTTTCCTTTATTGTTTGAATTTTCAGTTAGAAACTGTGTGTTAGGAACTTGGTTGCCATTTTTTGTAGGCAGGTATTCAGGCTGAAAGTAAAAATTCAAGGTGTGCTCTCCATAATGCTGATGCTTTTCATATAACATCACTTCTTGATGAAAATTTTCCTCTTCTTGCAAACATGTCTGAGAAACGACACCATTTTCCTCACTATTCGCCAGATTATTGCAATAATCTTCCATGCTTTCATAGTGTAGTTCAGCTGCTGCAACTAATTTTTGACTAGAATCTTCAAAATGATCAGATTCTTGTTCTTCAACAACATAGGAATCTTTTGACACTTTTTGGAAATATTTATTTATCTTTGAACTTACGTTCTCTTGTAAGGAAATGCCAATGTTTCCTTCACAAGCCCTCTTATCTTTGACAAAACTTGGACTTTCTACATTGCAGGAAAAATTTCTGCAAGCCCATGCATTATCATCGATTTCTTGCGCATGAAGAAACATCAGCATCAGATTACTAGGCTTTCTCTCCCTGAGATAAAAAGCTAAGGCGATAGAAAGGGCCTTCAAATAATAGACAATAGCTGCTGCTTCTGGAGGTCTAATTTCTTCTGGCATGTTGAAATAAATTTTTTGAAACCTCCTATTAAACTCAGAAATCGATTCATTACTTTGCCTTCAGATAGAATATAATTCCAAAAGGTTCTCTTCATATGACTTATTCACGCCCCAATATGTAAGAAATACATCTTGAAGATCTTGCCAGGATTTAATTGAACCTGATTCCAAACACTGGAACCATTGTTGAGCATCATGCTTTAAAGAATGGAAAAACATCCTTAAAGCTATGTCTTCATAAATGATTTCAAATTTTGTCCAGAAAGTATTCAAATTCCAAAATATGTGATTCAGCTGAAATGTTCTTCTCCTTCCCAGAGAAACTTGGCAAGGACTTGAATCCTTTTGAAGGGTATTGATGGAGAATAGCGGGCAACTTCAGGGGTTTAAAGATTTCTCTGTTTTTGAACTGAAAAATAGTCGATTTCTCATAAGGAAAAATATTATCATCCAAAGATGATGAATCATCACCTTTATTCCCAGACTGTAACTGATTATCTTCGAAGATTGTAATACAACAATCATCTCTCCTTTCATGTTTAGGAGATACACTTGTGTCAAGATTTATAATACAAGCAGATGCAAAATCATCTTTTTCTAATAATGAATTTACATTTTGGTATTTGTAGTCTTCTGAGAAAACAAAGCAGGAAACAATCCTTTTAATATAAATGGGAAAATGGATCACTAAACTGACAATAAAAAATAGAACCTCCTTTAAAAAACGGAAATTCTGATACATGTTTTTTCCATGATACTTTCTCATCTTCTTGCCAGGAAGATTCTTCATCTAATGAAACTTTCATCCGTGGAGTCGCCAGGTGAATAATAAACAACCAATCTTCAAATCTGAATCTTGTTCACCATCAAAAAGAAAGAATTATGAAACCATCTGCTACAAGGTATGTGACCTCGCACTTGGCTTTGTGAAAATGAGAATTCTGTACAAAGTACACACAGCCAAAAACTTCCTCCTCACTGAACAACCAGAGGAAGTAGAAAGAAAACCTAGGGAAATGAAATTCGCTTCTTCGATCCCCGGCAATGGCACCAATTAATGTTGTACCTTAAGAAAACAATTCCTTGACTGTGAAAGGAATCCGTGCTTAAGACATTAAAATAAATATGTCACAGAAATATGATCCCCGTTTAATCACCTCCAGAGCTCAATCATTGAATCGTCAAAATAAAATGCTATAAACGATCCACAATGCTATTATTTGCTGATATAGAATGAAATGTTCAGAATAAGAATGAAAGGGAAAAGCCCAAAACAATATGCTGCTGTACAGAATCTATCATCTCAGACTTTAGAAGAATAAAAAGAAAAGAACAGTTAAAATGAAGGAGCGCCTATTAAGGGTTTTAACTCTTATTTACATATGCAAAAAGAGACCTGCTGGTTCGATACTTCATTTTATTCAAAGACTGAAAGTACATTATGTAAACTAAGAAACGAATCAATATCCACAAATGCTAGAAGTTTGTATTTCCTTCATTAATCACTTGAAATCTCAATACAAAAATTATAAAAATCACTGTCTGGAGATCTCAAAACTGGACCCCCTCTTCCCTCTCACTTCTTCTGCTTTTATATCTGCTATTTGATATATCTAACTGTTATGATCAGTTTTAAAACTGATTCTTGAAAATATGGGCATTAATTAAAATTACAGAAAGCTTGTTTTAATATTATATATATAATATATAATATAAAACATAAAACCCAAAAATTGAAAGGAGAGTTTAAAAACGCAAATGGTGCATTTTGGGTCCTGCCACTCTACCCATTTCCATTGACGACACAATCACCCATGGTTTTTTTTTAAAACCAAAAACCACCTACGGGGGGTACTTTTGGCGGCTTCTACGGAATAACGTCAAGGTTCCGTAACGCTCCATAGCCGTTGATTTTAGTAAATAGTGGTTTCAATTAAACCATCTACGGGGGTGCCATCTCCGATGAACTCTGTTTAATTTATCCCCCCGCAAGACCATTAGATCTGAGCCAAAGGATCCAAGTTGTGGATTTAGCTTCGACATTATCTGCGTTTGCTCCCAATCTGCCACTAGTGCACAGTGATGTCTGTGATAGAGTTTCCAGTCCATAGCTTGACAAGAACGCGAGCAATAGTTGACAGAACCACATGCAGGACACCTTCTGAATTCATGTCTTCGCGTTTCTGGTCTCCCACATTTTGAATGATAACATAATCTTAAACCTATCTCTGGTGGATTTGCAGCAAACCAATCCACAAGAAATTCATTAACCACATAAATATTTGAAGGCAACATTTTGCAGCTAAAGTCACTAACTGATGAGCAGTCATCTCTTTCAATGAGCCTTTGCACAGAGTACTGGTCACCAACAGAAGCATCGCCCTGCACCAGAGAACCTCCCAAATTATTTAGCAAAGACTGGATTTGCAGTTCTAGATGGGCATAAGCTCCATTACATATTATGCGAGACTGTCGCTTGGCATCAACAGAAACCTGCATATAGATGGTTCTCTAACAACCTCAGCCTCTCTTGAATTAGCTTCCAGAAGGTATTTCCTTCCCTCTGTAACATTATTCTTCACTCCATAGCCATCCTGCAAGCAATGGCTAAGTTCTCGCATCGCATCGACCTGGCCAAGAGCTGCTGCTTTCGCACATAGAACTACTCCTGCTTTCAAATCGTTATCCTTCCTTGATCCTCCACTACCATTGAACTGTATAACAGCCAGAGAATGGAGAGCAGCTGGATGAGATGCAATTGTAGCCTCTGCCATCAAGGCCACACCTGAAACCCTGTTCCTGAGGCAATAGAAGTGAATCATGCCAAGTGTGTAACAGGCCTCCCGATTGCCTGCATCTGCGCATCTTTTCAAAAATCGATCAGCATCATCTGACCATTTTGTTGCTTTTACTGAAAGAGCCATCATAGAAGCATGGGAAAGCACCTGAGGAAGCGTTACAGTTGCACAGAAACTTCTGCACGTAAGCATCGCGCTGACAAGATCAGCAGGAGAGTTTTCCGAAGAGCTGAGAGCTATCATAATAGATATCAAAATATCGTCATGAAGACTGTCAAAAGGACCAGCGCAGTTTCGAGCCCTCCACTTTTTCTTTACAATTTTCTCTGGATTTTGCCTCATTGGCTGTTTCTGCCGTGAAGGTATTATCGTGAATGTAATTCCATCTGAGGGGGTTGGATAACATGCTCTCCTGGTCCGCATCTTTCAACTTTGAGAGGGCACAGTTACACTGAAGCCAGGGCGGACTCCGATCTGTGTCTTCGCACTGGAAAAGATGAAGAGAGTAAAATCTTCTTAACATGCACGGCTATTTCGTAACCACTTGAACAAATCTACATCTGCAAACCATTCATTGTACTTCGCCTTTGTCAAAAAAGGGTTTATTCGCCAAAAAGAAGGAAATCCCCTGAATTCACTAAGAGAAAACCCACCGTCCACTCTGTGTAGGATCCAACAAATCTGTGATTTGCTCATTATATATCTCCAGGAACGAACATCGACATTGATAATGTATTTGCTTCCCAACATTTTTATGCTCTTCATAGAAATAAGAAATCCAGAAGTCCAAAAACGTTTTGTTTATCTCCTTGAACTTGTTCCTCTTCTATAGTTGTGCCTGAGCAATCTTAAATTACCCAGAGCTTCTCCCGACTTTGTGCTGAGTGATATAGATGCTACAACATCTGGCTCCAATTGGGGACAGTACTTTGATAGCAAAGTGCTGAGGACTTGTAGATCAATAGCCTTTATTGAGCATGGAGTCAAGTCAGACTGAATTTTCGCTCAATCCCAAAATCTCTGAAAATTTCAAACTTTTCTGAAACTTCTCTTCTTCTAGGATCTTTATTCTTGAACTGAAAACGATAATCTAGAAATACTGCAACTTGAAATGCTCAACTCCTGAGCTTATTTATGTACAACTCCTATATATATAAGCATGGTTGAACTTAATCAAGTGAAGTCAACCTTCCAATGGAACCAATCCAGCATCTGCTTATCAGATTTAATACCTGTTGTGTCTCAATCTAGTCTCCTAAACTGAGCTCATTTAATTGTCAACCAGGATTTGTAAACTGCTGAAGTGAAGTGTACCTAGGTGCTTGTTTCCTAATGCGTTGTATGTGGTGTTTTGTGATGTTTTTGGTCTTTTGTGATGATTTATGATGTTTTTGGTCTTTTGGTGTTTTATGTTCACAATGAAACTGCCTAGAAAACTAATAAAAATGGGTTGGTGATCAAAACAGAGTTAAGTCTAATGTGTAATGGCAAATGCAATTGGAAACACTAAAGCAGAATCTGAACTATGACTAAATGAAAGCAAAAGCTTGATAATGACTTTTTAGGCAAATGACACAAACTAAACTTGAGAAATGATCACTAAATATGCAAATCCTCTAACTAAACAATTAAACACTAAAGATGCAATACTCTGTCCTAAGCTCTTTTATTCTATGATTAATTCCTAGTTCTATTCTGCAATTTAATTGAATGTCACAGAACTTATACTCAAGAAGTTATTGGATTCCAGTTCAAAGTAGTTCTTTTGAGGAAGAGCTCTGTTTATAAAATGATGAGGAAATTGCAGAGAGGTTTCAGACCTTATAGTGATGTTGTCTTCTGTTCCTATGGCTGTGGATCTGTTGTAGTTTTTAGAACAAGAAGATGTTTGTGAATAATGAAGGCTGTCTTGTTAATCCTAACAACTAAAATGATCTATTGTGCAATGGATGACAATTTGAATATGAGATGCAAGTGCAATGAGTTAATCTAAGAATGAACCTAAGATGCTACTAAACTAGAACAATGCTTAACTATAAGTCATCATCAAACTTGAAATGAAGTAACTGATCATGAATTAAATGCAATGAAACTCCGGAGCTTTTCAACTATACTAACATGCATTATTCTATGAAGTTACACAATCTGTTTGTTCATCATTAGTGATATTTTGGAAGAGTTCCTTCTTTTGGAAGGGGTAGAACAATTCTGACTGTATAATTGTATGCAATTGAAAGCAAATGAACTGAAAGCAAATGAAAAACTAATTTATCACATCCATACCCTACTCGTTCTTATGATGTCTTGGGCAAGCGTTTAAGAGAAAGATCAGAGATGATACTTAGTACAAACACACAACTAAATCATTCATTATCACGGTTATGTCTTGAACTTCTTAAGGATGTCTTGGAAGAATTTCTTCTTGTGGAAGAGTGATTAGAACAAGTGTGACTGTGATAGTGAATAGAAAAAACTACAACTAATTCCTACAGTACTATAGTTATTCATCACTCATTGTTATGATCTGTTGGAAGAATGTCTTCTTGTGGAAGAACTGGAATGAATATAACTACAGTATCTAGTTAAAAACAAATACAAATTCAACTCCTATCCTACAATACCATAGTCATTAATCATTCATCATTTTGGTCTGTTGGAAAAGTGTCTTCTTGTGGAAGAGCTGGAACGAATATGACTACAGTAGCTAGTTAAAACAAATACAAATTTAACTCCTATCCTACAATACCATAGTCATTAAACATTCATCATTTTAGTCTGTTGGAAGAGTGTCTTCTTGTGGAAGAGCTAGAATGAATACGACTACAGTAGATAAAACAAAACAACTACCAATTCAAATGAAAAACGTAAAGGAAGCTAGGAAAACTTATCTAGTTTACGCAAAAGAAATCCGTGCAAGAGGCAGGGGCCCTCTACCACTTGACGGCATTCAACTCCAAATTAAATCACGCCTTCAAAATAACTTTGTCTACTCCATTAACGTTGCAATAGTTTTAACATGACACTCTGCGTTTTCAGGAATGTATCACAGAGTTTGCACAAAATCTAGCAGCAAATCTAACACAAAATCTCTAACTAAGCTCTCGGTCTACTCAAGAGTTTATAAAGCAAATGCAAGTAACAATAATTACAACAATTTAGGAATAATGTCTTTCCTTATCCGAATCATATTAGGAGTCTTTGAGGTGGCTACGTGAAGAAGAAAAGACATCTGGACTGAGACAGTCCTAGTAGGAGTCTCCTTCCATAAATGTGTTCCCACGTGCATAACCGTACCTAGAATCCATTTCTTCCTCCATGATGAGCAACGAACCATGTAGACAGGACGTGGATCATGCCCATATGCGGTTTTTCTCAAGAGGCCACCTAGAACATACTCAAACATGAAGGTAGCTGCAGAATCACCGGTTAGCTACGGAATGTCTGCATTCTGCAGCTAGTTCCGGTCAAAATGCTTAACAATGGCAAAAATCACAAAATTCAACAAATCAGTCATGTAAATCATTCTAGAAGTAATTTTAACTATATTTATTGATCAATTGGGTTTAAGATAGAAATGGACAAGGGAAAATGAGGTAAAATGAGGTGAAGGAAAACACAAATTTGAGGCTCAACATACCCCCACTGCTGTCTCTTTGCATGTCCTCATGCAAATTATCCTATGAATTCAGAGGCTTCTGCAAGGACATCTAATCCCCTTCTTCTCCTTTGTCTGGAAGCTAGAGGTCTTCTGGGTTTCCTGATAACAAGTTTGAACCTGAGGTTGGTGAGTGCTCTGATTAGCTTTTTATTCCTTGTCTTCAACTTCTCATTGGTCCTCTCCACTTTGTCTATATGCAGGGATAAGGTTGAGTTCATATCAGTTTTGAGCTTGATTTGATCTTTGAGAATTTCATTCTCATTTTTGATGTGTCTATTCAACAATTCCAACTCATACTTATCCCTTCTTAATATATCAATTTCAGACAGTGGAGGACTGGGGGTTCTCTCTCTGCTTTCTGAAGCTGTCCTCTCTAAAGTTTCCACATAGTCATAAATTTCCTGTTGAGCAGGATCAATTTCAGGGGTGCCTTCATAAAAATCTTCTTCATCATCCTCTTCAATGGATGTTTCTTCATCTTCAATATTGATTACCCCTGTTTGTTTTATTGATGTTTTCTTCAGTTTTCCCTTTAATCTGTGGCTTCTCCTAAGCTGAGAGGATCCTTCTCCTTTCTCTGTGGTAGATTCCTTGATTATCTTTTCTTCCTTAAGTTGCCTCTTGATTCGAGTCAACTTCTCCAAAATGATTTCCTCACTGCTCTCTTGGGCTGGTTTGTCAATTTCAACTTTTGAAGCCCTCCATTTCCTACTTCTCTTTGTAGGCTGTGGTTTAGGTGATGGTTCTTTTGCTTCTTCAAAATGATTTCTTATTAAGAAATCATCCCATGTATCATTTGTTTTAGCTAGATGATGCTCAATCAAAATTTTGACCAAACCATGATGATACAGGGTTGTCTCTAAAAATTGAACTCTTCTTTGAACACAGGAAGCCATCTTCTTCAGACTTTGAAGCAAGAAATATGGTAAGTTTAAGTCTTCTCCCAGAAAATGCATCATTAGTCTAACGTGGTAGACATAAAATGTCCCATATCTACCCTCACATGTAACAAATTTTTGTAAAAGAAGTAGTATGTTTCTCCATTTGTTTTTCAATGCAGAACTGGGAATTCCTTTCTTGAATACACTAACATCCATATTTGGTGATTTTAAAATTTGTTTCCAAGAGTCATTGTGGAATTCTCTATTTTTAAACCATCTCTCCCCAGTTCTGGACAATCCTGTAGCCTCTGCAATAAAAACTTCAGTGACAGTAAACTTGACATCCCCTATTTCAACTTCGGTCCCTTGAAATGCTCTTGCGAATGTTTTAGTGACTTCCTTATGGAAGCCATTAAATTTTTCCAAAAATTGAAGCCATCCTATTTGTTGTAACATTTCTTTGCATTGTGGGTAACCTTCTAAATATTTTGAACCCACATGTTCAGTCCTTACGATGAAACCCATGATTTTTCAATACCAAATTAACACTCTTCTACCCACAAAACAATGTCTTTCACTTTCGGATTGAAATGACTTCAAGCTCTAAATGAAAATGGCTTCAATTTTGGAATGACATACCTCTGATTGATAATAACAAATGCCTTTAAAACCCTCGGACTGATATGCTTCTGTTGACAATTGAATGTCAGAGTGTTATGCCTTTGTTTGATGATGAAAGTAGTTTCAAATTTCGAGCTGAAATGTCTTTGATTGAAAATGGCAGATGGCTTCAAATTTCTTTTTGTGCAATACCTCTGGCTCTTAGTAGCAAAAGACTTCAAATTCAACGCTGCAACATCTCTGTCTCTGGTAACAACAGACTTCAAACTCAATCACTATAACACCTCTGTCTTTGGTAGCAAAAATCTTCAAACTGCAACACCTCTATCTCTGTCTCTGGTAGCAAAAAGTCTTCAAACTCAATCACTATAACACCTCTGTCTCTGGAGACTTTAAACTCTTCACTGCTACAATTCTGTGTTGATAGTGAAAATGCTTCAAACTCCGTCCACATTGATATTTTATCTGCCCACGGAATCAAGTAGCTTCAAGTCCTCACACTGTTATACTTCCAAATTTACCCTTCTGCTCTGCTCTGCGTTTACAATGCTCAATGCTATTCAAAATGATATCCTTTGGTTCTGCTCCTGGTGATAATAATATCTATGTCTTCGGAATGGAATGCCGGCTACGGAATGAAGTTATGGCAGTGGTCATGGAATGGAGTTGTGGAGTGAGGTGGAGGGATTGTATTAATGATTGAAGAGACGGCGGAGGATTTTACGACGGCAGAGGGAATCATCATTAAATGATTTGGTTAAGAGTCGTGGAAAATTCAAATACCTTGGCCATTTCACCGCTTAAATGCTATCGGATATGAAATTTGAAACGGAAAATTTTAATCCAAAGTCTATAGAGGGTTTGTTGGTGTTTGATCAATAAAAACAATTAAAATAATCTTTTCGAATAATCCATAACTAAACTATGTTAAAATTTTATGAAATGCCATTGTAATTTTAAACTTGTTACCTCTGCCCTTTATTTGATTTTTTTTAGCCTTTGTCTTCTCTGCTCATCTTTGGAGGAATCTCTCATAATTTTCTTGATGCTTTTGATTCATGAATTCACTGGATCACTTTGTTGCAATTCTGATGTCTGCTAGTTGATGCCTTCAGGATTTGTAGCTGCGGAAAGACTAACGGGCTGTAGAAAGGCTGATCAGCTGCAGAATGTCCACTGAGCTGCAGAATGTTCCTGTAGAACACTTTAATCATGAAAATGGAATGTTTTTGGAGTATGGGTGAAATGTTATGTGGTATGAATGAAAATGGATGATGGATTATGATATATATGAAGTGGATAATGGAATGAAATGGATTCAGTTCATGAAATGGAATGAAGGAACATAAGGGTTGTACTGCAATTCATGACATATTTTATTTACTTACAGCAAGATATCAAATTTTGTGTTTTGACATGAAAATGAAATGAATGGAAGATGGAATGAGATGAATGAGATGTGGAATGGAGTGAAATATGAATGATGGATGAGATGGAGTATGGATGAATAAGTGAATGGAGTGAGATGAAATGAATCATAAGTACTATGGAAGTGTACTTATGATTTTTATAACAGCTGCTTATAAAAACAAAAATGGGAAAAGTTAGAGTGTCAGAGAGACTCTGATTTTCACCCTATCTTTTCTGTATAAACAAGCCAATCAATGATTGGTTTTCATGTTTATACCTTTATTTTATTTTTATTTTATTTTTATTTATTTTTATTTTTTATTTTTTTTTAGAAGAAAAATGCTTTAGAAAATTTAATCAAGTTGATGAAGAAGAGAGACTCTTCTTCATTAACTTCACATCATTGTCTTCTTGGAACTTCTTGACAAACTCTTCTCTTGAGAGTGGCTTGTGGTATAACTTCAGTCTATGACCATTCACAAGAAAAGTGACCTCTTCTTCATCTATAGTTCTGATTTTTACTGCCCCATTATCAAAAATTCAAACAATTTCATATGGCCCAAGCCAATGTGTCTGAAATTTCCCTTGAAAATCCTTGAATTTTGAATCAAACAAGAGAGCCCAGTCACCCTCTTTGAATTTCTTCTCCTTGATGTAATTGTCATGCCATCTAGCCCTTTGCTGTTGGACTAGACTTGTTTTCTGAACTACATCTTGTCTGATCTCATCCAACTCATTAATTTGCTCCAGTCTATGCTTTTGTGCCTCCGTTAGATCAAGTCCTAGCTGAACTGCCATCTTGAATGTTTGAATTTGGAACTCTATGGGAAACAAAACTTTCTTTCCATAAACAAGCTCATAAGGAGTATGGCCTGTTGTGTTTCTCCATGTAGTTCTATAGGCCCACAAGGCTTCGGGAAGCCTATCTACCCAATCTCTTCTATGTAAATGAACAGTCTTTGTTAGGATTCCTTCAATGACCTTATTAGTAGATTCCACTTGACCATTTGCTTGTGGATGATAAGGAGTAGATTTTCTATGCCTGATTTTGTACCTCTCCATCATTTTCTCCACTAGCCTTGATGTAAATTGAGCTCCTTGATCTGTAGCAATTTCCCTTGGGACACCAAAACGAGTAAAAATATCCTCAAAAAGAAAAGTAACTACAGATGATTCATTAGCAACAAGTAATGGTTTAGCTTCTACCCACTTAGTAACATAATCAGTGCAAACTAATATATATTTCTTTTGTCTTGATGGAGGACTAATAGGTCCTACAAAATCCAAAACCCATTTTTCAAAAGGTTCAATGTGTACCTGAGGTTGTAATGGCATCTCACCTGAAGGAGAAGGTTTCCCTACCCTTTGGCAACTGTCACACCTTTTGACATACTTCCTTGCATCTTTAAACAAAGATGGCCAATAATATCCTAAATTAAGGATCTTATAGGCTGTCCTCTTATCTGCAAAGTGTCCGCCACAAGGTTCATCATGACATGCCTTGAGAATTCCAGGCATCTCATCTTCACGAACACACCTTCTAATGATCAAATCTGGACCTGTCTTGTACAACTCATTAGCGACCCATGAATATCTTGCACTATCATTAATGATCTTTCTTTTATCCCTTGCATTCATAATTAAAGGAAATTTTCCTGAAACTAAATAATTGGCAATATCAACAAACCATGGAGTTTGAGTAGAGATTGCAAAAAGATATTCATCAGGAAATTGATCTTCAACCGGAGTGTCATCTTTGATATTTTGAATTCTAGACAGGAAATCAACCACAGTGTTTTGTTTTCCAGGCCTATCTAGAATAGTAATGTTGAATTCTTGCAATAATAACAACCATCTTATAACTCTGCCATTAGTGATTGATTTATTCATTAAGTATCTAATTGCAGAATGATCAGTGTGAACAAAAGTTTCATAGCTTGTTATATAGTGTCTAAATTTGTTAATGGCATGAACAACAGCTAAAAACTCTTTTTCAGTTACAGTATAGTTTAACTCTGCAGGAGTCAAATTTTTACTGATATAATAGATGGCATAGGGAATTAAATCTTTCTGTCCCAATACTGCTCCCAGAGCTGTATCGGAAGCATCTGTCGAGATATGAAAAGGTAACTTCCAGTTAGGTCCCCTTAATATAGGTGCTTGAGAAATTTTGGTTTTCAGGGTTTCAAAAGCTAACTGGCAATCAGAAGTCCACTTAAATTCACAATCTTTGGTAAGTAATTTGAAGAGAGGAGATGCTATTTTAGTGAAGTTTTCTATAAATCTCCGATAATACCCTGTAAATCCTAGAAAACTTCTAACATCTCTTTGACAACTTGGAATGGATAGGTTAGAAATAACTTCAACTTTTGCCTCATCGACTCTAATCCCATCCCCTGAAATGTGGTGCCCTAAAACAATACCTTCAGTGAACATCATAAAACATTTTTCATGACTAAGAGAAAGGTTTTCTTCTTGACATCTTTTTAAGACCTTTTCCAAGTTTTCTAAAGCCTCTTCAAATGTATCCCCATAAACTGTAAAATCATCCATATACACCTCTACACAGTCATGTATCAGATCAGAAAAAATTCCTAATACTTCCCTTTGGAATGTTGCAGGTGCATTGCATAACCAAAATGGAAATACTCGGTAGGCATAGGTACCCCAAGGACAAGTAAATGTGGTTTTATCTTGGTCTTCAAGTGCTACTTGGATTTGATTATAACCACTAAACCCATCTAGGAATGAAAAGTACTTTTTACCTGCTAATGTATCTAATACTTGATCTATGAAAGGTAAGGGAAAATGGTCTTTAAGAGTAGATTTATTCAGTTCTCGGTAGTCAACACACACCCTCCATTTTCCATTTTTCTTAGGTACAATTACTAAAGGGGAAACCCACTGACTATCTGAAATAGGATAGATGAAGTTAACATTTAACAATTTTTGTAATTCTTCCTTGACAATTTCCCTAAGATTTGGATTCATCAGTCTTTGAGGTTGTCTGATTGGTTTGCAATTTGCCTCTATATAGATGTGATGAGTACAAGTCTTGGGACTTATCCCTTTCATGTCAGTGTATTCCCAGCCATATGCAGAAGAATTCTACGTAATACTTTGACTAACTCTTCTTGTTGGGATTTTTTTCTAGATTTTGGTACATGTTCAAGGTTTTGCCTAGAAAATTTCACTTGTCATTGCAATTTGTCCATAGAATGAAGGGCAAAAATTCCCTAGATAACAAGGGCTAATTCCTTATCCCTCTTGGAAAATGATTCCTGTTTGTACTTTCTGAAGAAGATTCAAAGTTTTCTAGAGTATTCAGAATTTGATTATCTTCACTAATTTTTGAGATTGTGAAGAGTGGTTGTAAATATTCTTCATCCTCTATCCATTGAGTGTCATCTAGATCTGTAATTGTCCTAGCTGGAGGATATAAAGTGAATTTCTTTGTTGAACTACCATCAAAAATATACATATCACCGGACCTACAACTAATAAAAGCATCAGCTGTAGCCAACCAAGGTCTTCCTAGTATAACAGGATGGCCTCCTAGATTATTCTTGGGTGTTAGGATCATAAAATCCACAGGGTACTCCCAAGAGTCTAGGGACACTGGAATTTCTTCTATTACCCCATCTGGTCTGATCACAGATCTATCTGCTAATTGTAATAGTGTGGGTGTAAAGAGAAGATTATGAAGTTTCAGTTTGTCCATGATCTGTCTACTCATGATATTTATTGCTGCTCCTAAGTCAATGAGTGTGTTTTGAATTTCAATTCCATTGATGTGAATTTTGACAACTGGATTTCCTGGGTCAAGGTACTTTGGAATAGTAGTCTTACCCATCATAATATCTGCTATTTATCCTACCAGTTGAATTTTCTTGGTTTCTCTTATTCTTTTCTTTGTTGTCTTCATACTCAACTCCTTTATTGTTTTGGCTAAAATTGGGATTTCCTTGATGGCTTGCAATAATGGAATTTTAATGCAAACATTTCTCAATTCATCCAAAAAATCATAATTAGGCACCATTATTTATTTTTCTACACCTTTATCAATTTGTAGTCTTTCCGGAAAGGGAGGTATAGAAGTAGATGTGGATGGTTGCTCTAATACTGGAGTTGGATTTATTGGATCTTTTTGTTTTAGTTTTTCAATGTTTTGGTCTTGAAAGGATGTATCTTCTTCAAGACTTTTATTAACCCGTAGGGAGTCTTCCTCAGAATTATCTTGTTCTTGTATAATCATAGAAGGTTTCCTCTTCTCAAGTATCCTTCCGGACCTAAGTTGAACATCACTAAGGTCTAGAGGAGTAATTAAATAAGTTGGAAATTGTTGTCCTTCTATCATGTATGTATTCTGAGGGTTCTTATTATTGGGGTTTGGTATGGGCTGAGCTGGAAATTGATTGGATTTTTGAGGGAATGGTAATGAAAGTGGTTGATTTTGATGTGGTTGGTTCTGATGATGTTGTTGAGGATTTTGTTGAAAATTTTGTTGAAGATTTTGAGGAAATTTTTTTTGAGGATTTTGAGGATAAAAATGTGGGTATGGTGGATAGGATGGTGGATACTGATAATATGGAGAGTATCTTCCATAGGGACTTTGTGTTCCTTGTGCCCAAGATTGAGATTGATTTTGAAATTGGGGCCAAGGTTGCTGCCAAGAATTCCAAGGTGGAGGTTGATTATACATTTGATCATGGAATCCTTGTGTCTGAGGTCCCTGCCAAGGTCTTCTAGATACAAAGTTAAGAGATTCTGTGGAGTCTGTAGAAGTTTCTTCTTGAAAAACAGCCTTGAGACCAGGAAGAGAAGGACAACTCTTGATCTCATGTTTCTCAGAACAAATAACACAGGTTTCTACAACTTTTACATCTAGAGGACACTCTCTCAAGGCATGTTTCTTCCTACATTTGGGACAAAAGATTGCCAAAGCATCAGATTCAGCCTTTTGCTTGTTTTGTATCTTGAGGGTGTCTATTTGTTCACTAAGACTCCCTAAGATGTCAGATTTAAAATCATCAAACATGTGTCCTATTTCTGATCTACTTACTGTCCCAGAAGCAGACTTACTTGCCCTTGCAAGAGCGAGATCTCTTGGACCTTTGACAGTTTTAGATTTCCCTCTTGAAAGGTTGATACATAACTCAGATATTTCAGGTAATGTGAGTTGTGATATATCCCCTTTTCCCATCATGTTAAGGATATCCAACCATTCATTCCTAATTGTTTTCAACAAAAGAGCTTTTAAGGTGTCTTGATCTAGGTTTTCCATTTTTGCCCTTTTGATGTTGTAATTAAATCTCTCCAACAAATCTTCCAAATTTTCATCTTCTTTTTGTAACATCTTGAACACTTCTTCCTTATGATTAACCGACATACAATAATCCAAATATCTCTCTAGAAATGCTTTTTTCATGTCTTCCCATGTTCTAATAGAACTACTGATTAGACTCATAAACCACTTCAATGATGCTCCCTTCAAAGTTGAAGGAAATAATTTTAGTTTTTGAGCATCTTGTAAGTAGTCATAAGTTCTACACAACACTTCAAATTCGAATAAGAAAGTTTCAGGATCTTCAGTTTTGAGACGTGGAGAAGTTCGAAGGACGAGAGAAAGACTTTGTTTTTTTTCATGGTTGTATTGATTTTCCATCGAAGTATAGGGAATCCAAAAGAGCTTCCTATTCTACCTCTTCCTCCATCGCACCTCTACCTCCTTCTCCTCTTCCTCCTTCTCCTCTACCTCTACCTCTACCTCCTCAAACAATGTGTGTTCTCCATTAACAACTCCTCCTCCTCCCCTTCTTACCTTACCCAGTTGACTCTCTGACCAGAGCTTAGAAAGGTTTGTGCTCTAACGAGTTTTTGGATCCTTTTCTATGGCAGGTTCAGTGAATGAAGTGGAAGGTTTCTCTAATGGAATAGGTGACCTTAGATCTTCTAGAAGTCCAGGATCAGTAAAGGATGGAAGATGGGTTTGAGTTGAAGGTGTACTAGTTCTGAATCTAGATGAAACAAGTGGTGTTCTAGATGTCAAACTTCTGCCTCTGCTGCTTATAAATCTTCCCCTTGAATCTCTCTCCCTACGCATAAAATTGTTTTTGGATGCTAAGAAACAAAGGTTACCTAGTTTTCACTTCCCCGGCAATGGCGCCAAAATGTTGTGTCTCAATCTAGTCTCCTAAACTGAGCTCATTTAATTGTCAACCAGGAGTTGTAAACTGCTGAAGTGAAGTGTACCATATGTACCTAGGTGCTTGTTTCCTAATGCGTTGTATGTGGTGTTTTGTGATGTTTTTGGTCTTTTGTGATGATTTATGATGTTTTTGGTCTTTTGGTGTTTTATGTTCACAATGAAACTGCCTAGAAAACTAATAGAAAGGGGTTGGTGATCAAAACAGAGTTAAGTCTAATGTGTGGAATGGCAAATGCAATTGGAAACACTGAAGCAGAATCTGAACTATGACTAAATGAAAGCAAAATCTTGATAATGACTTTTTAGGCAAATGACACAAACTAAACTTGAGAAATGATCACTAAATATGCAAATCCTCTAACTAAACAATTAAACACTAATGATGCAATACTCTGTCCTAAGCTCTTTTATTCTATGATTAATTCCTAGTTCTATTCTACAATTTAATTGAATGTCACAGAACTTATACTCAAAAAGTTATTGGTTTCTTGTTCAAAATAGTTCTTTTGAGGAAGAGCTCTGTTTATAAAATGATGAGGAGATTGCAGAGAGATTTCAGACCTTATAGTGATGTTGTCTTCTGTTCCTATGGCTATGGATCAGTTGTAGTTTTTAGAACAAGAAGATGTTGTGAATAATGAAGGCTGTCTTGTTAATCCTAACAACTAGAGTAATCTATTGTGCAATGGATGACAATTTGAATATGAGATGCAAGTGCAATGAGTTAATCTAAGAATGAACCTAAGATGCTACTAAACTAGAACAATGCTGAACTATAAGTCATCATCAAACTTGAAATGAAGTAACTGATCATGAATTAAATGCAATGAAACTCCGAAGCTTTTCAACTATACTAACATGCATTATTCTATGAAGTTACACAATCTGTTTGTTCATCAGTAGTGATATTTTGGAAGAGTTCCTTCTTTTGGAAGGGATAGAACAATTCTAACTGTGTAATTGAGTGCAATTGAAAGCAAATGAACTGAAAGAAAATGAAAAACTAAGTTATCACATCCATACCCTACTCGTTCTTATGATGTCTTGGGCAAGCGTTTAAGAGCAAGATCAGAGGTGATACTTAGTACAAACACACAACTAAATCATTCATTATCACGGTCATGTCTTGAACTTCTTAAGGATGTCTTGGAAGAATTTCTTCTTGTGGAAGAGTGATTAGAACAAATGTGACTGTGATAGTGAATAGCAAAATCTACAACTAATTCCTACAGTACTATAGCTTTTCATCATTCATCATTATAATTTGTTGGAAGAATGTCTTCTTGTGGAAGAGCTGGAATGAATATAACTACATTAGCTGGTTAAAACAACTATACATTCAACTCCTAATCCTACAATACCATAGTCATTCAACATTCATCATTTTAATCTGTTGGAAAAGTGTCTTCTTGTGGAAGAGCTAGAATGGATACGACTACAGTAGCTAGTTAAAATAACCACAAATTCAACTCCTATTTCTACAATACTATAGTCATTCAACATTCATCATTATGGTATTTTGGAAGAGTATCTTCTGGTGGAAGAATTAGAATGAGAACGTCTACAGTAGATAACAAAAACAACTATTAATTCAAATGCAAAGTGTAAAGGCAGCTAGAAAAACTTATCTAATTAACGCAAAATAAATCCGTGCAAGAGGCAGGGGCCCTCTACCACTTGACGGTATTCAACTCCAAATTAAATCACGCCTTCAAAATAACTTTGTCTGCTCCATTAACGATGCAAAAGTTTGAACATGACACTCTGCGTTTTCAGGAATGTATCACAGAGTTTGAACAAAATCTAGCAGCAAATCTAACATAAAATCTCTAACTAAGTTCTCAGTCTACTCAAGAGTTTATAAATCAAATGCAAGTAACAATAATTACAACAATTTAGGAATAATGTCTTTCCTTATCCGAATCATATTAGGAGTCTTTGAGGTGGCTATGTGAAGGAGAAAAGACATCTGGACTGAGACAGTCCTAGTAGGAGTCTTCCTTCATAAATGTGTTCCCACGTGCATAACCGTACCCAGAATCCATTTCTTCCTCCATGATGAGAAACGAACCATGTAGACACGACGTGGATCATGCCCATATGTGGTTTTTCTCAAGAGGCCACCTGGAACATACTCAAACATGAAGGCAGCTGCAGAATCGCCGGTTAGCTACGGAATGTCTACATTCTGCAGCTAGTTCCGGTCAAAATGCTTTACAATGGCAAAAATCACAAAATTTAACAAGTCAGTCATGTAAATCATTCTAGAAGTAATTTTAACTATATTCATTGATCAATTGGGTCTAAGATAGAAATAGACAAGGGAAAATGAGGTAAAATGAGGTGAAGGAAAGCACAATTTTGAGGCTCAACATACCCCCACTGTTGTCTCTTTGCATGTCCTCATGCAAATTATCCTATGAATTCAGAGGCTTCTGCAAGGACATCTAATCCCCTTCTTCTCCTTTGTCTGAAATCTAGAGGCCTTCTGGGTTTCCTGATCACAAGTTTGAACCTGAGGTTGGTGAGTGCCCTGATTAGCTTTTTGTTCTTTGTCTTCAACTTCTCATTGGTCCTCTCCACTTTGTCTATATGCAGGGATAAGGTTGAGTTCATATCAGTTTTGAGCTTGATTTGATCTTTGAGAATTTCATTCTCATTTTTGATGTGTATATTCAACAATTCCAACTCATACCTATCCCTTCTTAATATATCAATTTCAGACAGTGGAGGACTGGGGGTTCTCTCTCTGCTTTCTGAAGCTGTCCTCTCTAAAGTTTCCACATAATCATAAATTTCCTGTTGAGCAGGATCAATTTCAGGGGTTCCTTCATAAAAATCCTCTTCATCATCCTCTTCAATGGGTGTTTCTTCCTCTTCTATATTGATTACCCCTGTTTGTTTGATTGATGTTTTATTCAGTTTTCCCTTTAATCTGTGGCTTCTCCTAGGCTGAGAGGATCCCTCTCCTTTCTCTGTGACAGATTCCTTGATTATCTTTTCTTCCTTAAGTTGCCTCTTGATTCGAGTCAACTTCTCCAAAATTATTTCCTCACTGCTCTCTTGGGCTGGTTTATCAATTTCAACTTTTGAAGCCCTCCATTTCCTACTTCTCTTTGTAGGCTGTGGTTCAGGTGATGGTTCTTTTGCTTCTTCAAAATGATTTCTTATTAAGAAATCATCCCATGTATCATTTGTTTTAGCTAGATGATGCTCAATCAAAATTTTGACTAAACCATGATGATACAGGGTTGTCTCTAAAAATTGAATTCTTCTCTGAACACAGGAAGCCATCTTCTTCAGACTTTGATGCAAGAAATATGGTAGGTTTAAATCTTCTCCCAGAAAATGCATCATTAGTCTAATGTGGTAGACATAAAATGTCCCATATCTACCCTCACATGTAACAATTTTTTGTAAAAGAAGTAGTATGTTTCTCCATTTTCTTTTCAATGCAGTACTGGGAATTCCTTTCTTGAATACACTAACATCCATATTTGGTGATTTTAAAATTTGTTTCCAGGAGTCATTGTGGAATTCCCTATTTTAAACCATCTTTCCCCAGTTCTGGACAATCCTGTAGCCTCTGCAATAAAAACTTCAGTGACAGTAAACTTGACATCCCCTATTTTAACTTCGGTTCCTTGAAATGATCTGGCAAATGTT